>CANXYI011558894.1:0-15257 GCA_948208565.1 Hura crepitans | reverse complement strand
TCTTTGATTATTTCGATTTAACTTGCCGCGGAAAGGAAGGGACACAAATAGATAGGTATAAAGGTACACAAATTTAACTTAAGTATTTTCACTTGTATTTTAAATTTGGTTATCAAATACATTGGACTCCATGTTCTTTTTACTAATCTCACACACATTTGCATGTATTCAATTTTTTAATGAATCTAGCTTAGCAACTTTGGTAAGAACATTATCATTATAAGTGTCATTTATTCCTTTTTCTTCTAAAGTATGATTACTTATTTATACATAGAACAAGTCAAATGGAGAAAAGCATAGTCTTCTTTCCTTAATGTAATTTGGTCCCTAATATGTAATCAAAATATATGATTTATTCATCAACTATACATGCCATTTCCTATAATTAACATCCTCAACCAACTTTACAATAACACAGATATGTAAATCATCAGTTATAACATGTGTATCTTTAAGACATAATTTACATACCTTTACCTTATTATGAATCTTAGCCTTAGGTTATGCGTTTCACTCATCAAACTCCATTAAAGTGCATCAGCACTTCTTAATTTTAGTCATTCAAGTGAATACATAGACATGCTACATGTTAAACTCGATGTCATCAATTATCATATACGTATTCTTTTCATTTATTTAATCTACTATGTATAATTCAACCAATGTTATTAGAACTGGACTAAACATTGAACCGGATAATTAATTGGATCATGGTTCAACCGATAGAACCAAATTTTTTATTTTTTAAATAAATTCATTTATAAAAACTTTAATAACTTAAAAATGAGCAATATCATGTTAAATAAATTGTGTAAAAATAATAAAATGGGTAAATATAAATTATTATAAAATTATTATTAAAAAATATAAATATAAAACTTAAATAATTTGGATAAAATGAAAGTATAGATATTGAAATTTATTTATTAATTTTTTAATTAAAACATTTATTAAAATAGTTATACTTAAAATGTTTTGATTATCCATTAATCAAAATATAACCAATTGAATAAATTTTATCATTAATATTTTTAAATTGCTCTTAAATCATAAAAATAGCTTAAAAAATACTAAATATTATAAAAAATACTAAAAGAAAATTATAAGTCTAAATAAAAAAAAAAAAAAGCAAAATTGTGAATTTTTGTTAACCCGAGTTTTCTAGTTTTTATTTCTGTTCGACCAATTTTTTTCTGGTTCAAACTAGTTTTGTCCGATTTTTTACCTGTAATACCCGAAAATCCCAATTTTGTGAATAGTACTTCTCGGGGTATGAATAGTATTTTTCGAGTAACCAGGTCACACTAAGGAGGCTAAAGGGGAGTACTAGTTATAAAACTGTGATGGATAAAATAAGGATGAAAATGAAGTTATTTGCACTAGCCACTAAACTAATAAAACTTTTCACTCCGATATCTAGTAAATAGTGATTTAAGTTTAAATCGTGTTGAAAAATGGTCAAGATGTGCTCGGAATTATCTGAAAATAGTATAATCTAAAGTTCAAAAATTCCAAATGATTCAATGGTGGTAGAATTGAAATTTTCTAATATCGATTGATATTTAATCGAAATTTCTTAATTACATAAGTGAATAGTTAACATAGTTTCCATTGGAATTTGGGTTCGAGATTTTAGGAGTCACTTAATTGAGAGTCTCTATAATTTTTTAACACTAAAAGCTAGATTTTTGAGACCTCTAACATTTATTTCACATTTTTTAAGCTTAAAACATAAATAGGATTAATCAGGGTCGTTCAATCGCCATGTGGTGCAATCGTGGCCATCCATCATCATTATATAAATAGTTTTAGGTGCGTGAGTGCATGGTATCAAAATAAGCTCATCTTCTCCCTTATTCATCCCAAAGCTATTGCTATTATCAAAGTCTCTCTTCTCCCTTTCTTTTCTTTATTTTGTCCTCAAATCATCTTGAAATCCTTTAATCAACATATGAAAAATGATCCTTTCAGTGTCGAGGACTTGATTCTAACATCAGTTTTGCAAGAAACAGAGGTTTAGAGGTGAAAATAGAGCTTAAAGATTTAGGGTTTTTAACCCCAAAATCACACTAGATCTCAAATTGAACCCCAGTTATTTTTCTAGGTAACTAGAGCAGATCAAGGTTCTACTTTTTATTTTCGAATTTGGAGTTGTATATATTTTTCTAATTTTTGGTGTATTGTGGAAATTAGGGAACTTGGAGGAGAACGAGAACTGGGGCAAGGAAAAGCCATAGAATTGAACCCGGGATGCTGAATAACATCTCTGTAAGTATATTTGATAAAATATGTGCCTAGAAATGTGATTTGTGAAATTTCCATATTAAGTGTCAATTATGGTTTACATGCTTTTAGGGGTTAGAATAACCCTAAATTGATGTTAGGGCTATAATAGGGTTTAGTGTATGTGAATGGACTTATCCAAATGAAAAACAGAGTGAAAATGAACTAAATATGAAAGATTAAAAATGGTGAATGTTGTATGGAATTTTGGGGATGTGGACAGAATTAACGAATTTGTTATATAATGGAAGAAAAATAAAGTGTAATGAACTAGAATAAGTGGAAATGGCATGTAATAGGAGTATGCATTGATGATTGGATGAATGGATGTGAATGAAGCACATAAAGTAAGCATGTGTGCATGTTGGCATATGTTGTGCATGTGGTGTGTAACTCATGCATTAATAATGGTAATTCACATTGCACATAATGTTAATGACCAACATGAGCATTAAAGACAGAAAATGGTAATGCACATGATAGTAATGGGATTATGAGTAAAATAATGTGAATTAAACATCTGAATGACGATGTCTGATGATGATTATCAAATTTGCAAAATGAAATCCATGTTACGAGATACGTAACATGATACCAATTTGGTACTGTTAAGTAAACATATGATTAGAAATTGGCATAAAATTATGACTATAAGACATGGGAATGATGAATAATGATAATGGAAAGAGAATAGCCCATATATGCTAGACAACCTGTTGGATAAATTGATTGATCAACTAGGGAATATAGCAACTGCTAGGGCACTTCGGTGTCATTGATGATACTTGATTATATTTGTTTTTATCATGCAGGTACAGCCACCGGGAGGTTTGACAAAATCACTGTACAAATTCTTATACGGATGTAGCTGCCAAGAGGTTCCATAGGACCATTGTACACCTATATTTGGTTATATTGATATTGTTTGGTTATATAACGCCCCAAAATTCCCAGTTTTTAAATAGTACTTCCCAAGATGAATAGTATTTTTTGAAATTCGGGTAACACTAATCTTACTGAATGAAAGTATTAGTCATAAAATAATTTTGGACAAAATTTGGAGTCAATTTAAAGTCATCAAGAAGGTTTAAAACAAAAGATAAGATTTATAGTAGTGTCCTGTGAATAGTATCGCAAGCAAAGTTAAACCGTAAAATAATTTAATTTTTGCTCAAAAAATTCTAGGATTAATACAACTTGATACTTAAATATTTCAAATAGTTCATTGGCATTGGAATTAGAATTTTTAAATATCGAGAAGTATTTTTACTAAGATCGGGAACCAATAAAATACAATTTTTGATTCGATTTTCTCAATTTTTGAACACGGGTTCCTTGAGGTTAATGGACTTCGAAAGAATGATTTTATGGACTAATTGGAGTTAGGATTGAGGGTTTTTAAAGGGTTAAATTTATTGAAAAGAGAATAAGGAAAATGGTGGCCATTAGATCATAAGTGGTCTAATATTGACCATCCATTTATTTAACCAAGTAAAAGTCAAAGAATTTAGTTTAAAAAGGGGTAATATAGGGTTGGATGGTAGTTAAACCTTCACTTCTTCTTCCTCATTCTTCCACCACCATTAAAGAAGGGAGAAGAGTTTTCTCTTCTTTCAACCTTTTATCCCACCACCAATCTCTCTCATCTAACACACCGATCTACCAATCTATCACTTCTAAAAGCCATTGGAAATGAAAAATTGAAGAAAAATCGAAAGGATTTTGAGTTAAGGCTATAGGGTAAATAGTATCCATTTTTCATTTGGGTAAGATTTTTCGGGTTTTATTATTTTTTCTAGACTCTATGGATGCCCAAGAACAAACTTTTATGGTTGGTTTAATTTTTGAAAGCTTGTGTGATTTTTAGGAGATTTTCTAAAACTTGCCTATAATATATGTTGTAGAGAAAGAAGGAACAAGCGGTTCCAAAGGCAAGGGGAAGGTGTAATTGGCCTCTAGAGGATTATTTTGGCTCAACAAGTAAGTGTATTCACCTGGGCATTTGATGTGTGTGCTTGAATTTATTATTAAAGTATGTATATGATGGAAAATTTAATGTTTAATGTGGTAGTCAGTGTGATAGTAAATGCTAGTCAATAAATACAAGCTAGAACGAGTTAATTGATGCTTATGTGGTGAATTTTTTATGGCCATGTTATGCTTTGAGGTGGCCGAAATATGTATGTCATGTGTGTGTGTGAAAGAGTTATGAAATGGGTAATTAATGGTTATGCTAATAAGGTATGATGATGTTAAATGCCATAATTATGCTAAGATGTAAAGTTAAGCATTGTGTATGTGTTTTGCTTAAAGTGGTTGAATGCCTTTAAATGGAGTTTGCTTATGTTAAAATGTGAGATTGATAGTATGGTGAGACATTTGGGTGATATTAAATGTATTTAATTGTAACTATGTAGCTATAAGGATGAATATGCCTAAAAATATCTAATTTTTTCATTGAGCTTTAGATGGGAGTGTATAACCTAAAGCCTAATTGGTGAACGTGAAATTGATAATAGGCTCATGTTATGATTATTTGTGCATATGGTAAGTTTGGGTATGGCCGAATGGTAGGTAAATATCTATGACCATTTAAATGTTCTTTAAGCTTTGAAATAATGATGTATGCTTGGAATATGGTTTGCTTGATTTAAACATGATGCTAGAATAATGCATATGGTCATTGAAGTTTGAACATGGTGCATGGTTGAATGGGCATTAAGGATGATCATGTGATGAGTTTCTATGGCATGAGGTTAAAGAATCGTTAATAAAAATGTTAGTGGTAATGATGTGCCTATTATGGGTTAAGGCCTTTATATGGCCAAAATAAGTCAAATTTTCATAATGGTCATGCATGATACATATAATCATGGTTGTATAGCTGAAATTTCCATGAGAAATTGTCTATGCATGTAATGCCTATGTAAATAAAGAAAGATCGATTTATATGATGAGATTTTATGTGAACTTTAATGAAGAGCTTGAAATTGAGCTATGACAAGTATAATTGTACATAAAACATGAGTAGTGATAATATATTCATGATGATGATGTTATAAGTGCATGAAGTATATAAATCCTTCAAAAATAACTTAGTAAGAAAATAAACTATTTTAAAAGTGTGGAATTGGTATTATGACGATAATTGCCCCATACAATTAAACAACCTAGATTGGATAGGTTAACCGGTTAACTAAGGAGTTAGCAACTGCTAGAGTACCCATGGGTATTTAATTTGGCCTTCCAGCAATCCATATTTAACCTAAGGGCAGTTTTATGACCTTCGAGTCATAGTTATAACCTTCGGGTCTTGGATATGACCTATGGATCCTGATGTGATCTATGAATCAATATGGCCTATGGGCCTTGTTAGTCCTATTATCTAGTTTTGGATAATTGTCTTTTTAGTATAGGCAAATAAATGGTTAAATAAATTAAAAGAACACATATGAGAACTTAAATTGTACATCAATGCATCTTTAATTGTTAAGTATTAATTATGTTATGAAATGTTGTTATGTATAATAGTAAGTACATACTTAAGTTGAATTGATGATTTGATATGAATATTTATTGTTATATTTTAGAAATAAATGTCGAATATTTAATTATGCCTAGAAAATAATTGAGTATGATTATGAGATATGATAATTAATTTGCGTTGAGTGAATTGCATGACTTGTATGAATACATACATATGCACAAGTGAATACACCACTAAGCATCTGCTTAGCACATTATTTTATTTTGTGATGCATAGGTTAAAGAAATAGTAGATTAGAGTCAAAGTCTTAATCCAAAAAACACGTCGAGAAAGCTACTTTTTGGCATTTTGTTTATTTTGATATAATAATGTGATGTAATTAACATTTAGAGGCATTCTTATGTAATTAAGGGATTGGGCCTAATCTGTGATTACAAAAATGTATTTTATAACTTTTAAAGTTGTGGATGGTTTTATGGACATAAGCTCTTATATTGGCATACTTTCTTTTAATTGAGCATGCATGACTAAATGTTACATTTAAACATTATTTTGAAGATTATTGAGTTGTTTGGAAAGTCAAAGGACCTAGATGTATTGGAGATGTGAATTTATATTTTAGAAGTATTGTTTTATACAGGTTACTATTTGAGATAGTGCCAGGTACAGCTGTTATGCTATCGAAATTTTGGCATGAGGACCCCATTAGTACACCTAATAAATCAGTTTTCGAAAATCCGTATTTTTATAACTATTTGCATGTAAAGTATGTTTTAAATTTCGTCGATGAGGTTTTTAATAAATAAGATTTTTCCTTATAAGTATTTAGATATCGGTTTATGTGTCGCTCCGTACTTAGGACCGATGGTCAGACCGAGTAAAAGGTGTCATATTTTATGGTATCAGAGCTCCAGTTTAGGCATTTCTCAATAGTTATGGGTTACATAAGAATAACTTAGGATCTAAAAAGTGTACATCACATAATTATTTGTATTGAGAGTTATAATCTTTTTTTCCCTATAGATAGAGGATGAGCCAAAGTACACCCCGGGGTGATGAGGAAGTCGAAAGCTATACTTCGACTACAATGGGGTAAAAGACTACTAAAGTCGAGGCCGACTCTTTAAGTGATGCAAGGCAAGCAGCATATGGACCACAAATGCAGCCTGTATGGTTTGAATAGATAATGGATTTAGTGAAGCAAGCATCTATTGTTGTTGTTGTTGTTGCTGTAATTCATCTTGTAACACCTCCACCACCCTAGCCAAAACCTCAATCTTTACAGAAGACTTGTTTAGAGAGATTAAAAATGAATGGAGCTGAAGATTTTAAAGGTTAAAAGTGGGATGGATCCTATAGAGTTGAGTACTAGTTAAATAAAACCATAAGCATCAAGTAGTAGATAAATTGTGCCCTAAATAAGCACACTATTATGCCACCTCTTTGCTGGTTGATGAGGCATTTAAATGGTGGGAGACCATCACAGAGCACAAGGCAAAGGAAAACTTAACTTGGGAGTTTTTCTTGAGATAGTTCAAGAAAAAGTATATCACTGAGCACTATTTGGATTAGAAAAGGCAAGAGTTCATGGATCTGAGGCTGAAGCACAGGACAATATATGAATATGAGAAGTAATTTGCAAGCTTAAATAGATATGCCAAGAAAGTTGTGGCTATTGAGGAGGATCATTGTAAGCGGTTTGAAAAGGGACAAAACTTGGAGGTTATGATGCAAATAGCTCCCATAAAGATCAGGGACTTTACTACTTTAGTTGTAGCCTATCCCACAGTAGAAATAATTTAAAAGATAAAGGAGAAAAGGGATGATTATTAGAAGAAAAGGCCTTATGGCCAGCGATAAGCCAGTTCAGCACCTACCTCTGAGAAAAAGCCTAAAAATGAGCAGTCTAAGCCAAAGCATGGGTAAAGAAGAGATTAGTGTAGGGTTCTCAGTCCAAATCTAGACAGCAAACATCTATTGCTAGTGTACCGGCCTACACATCCAGGAGTTCACAGATACCTCAGTGTGCACATTGCAACAGGAGGTATAAGGGTGAATGTTGGAAGACCATGTCTGGAGTATGTTCAGGATGTGGCTCCAAGGATTATCTTTAGAGGAATTGTCCAATAAAACCTGCAAAATCAGTTCAAAGGAGGGATAAAAAAAAGGTAAGAGATTGAGTTGGGGCCAGTTAGAAAGTAGAGCGCCAATCAGATAGTATGCCATCCGGGCTAGAGAAGATGCAAATTCACTTAACATCATAGCGGGTACTTTCAAACTCTTTAATTTACCTACTTTAGCATTAATAGATCCAAGTCTACACATTCTTATATTTGCACTGCACGGGCTTTAGATCAGGAGTTAGTGTTAAAAGACCTTGATATTGATATTAGGGTTAGCAGCTCAATAAGACAGCATGTAGTTGTGAACAAAGTATATTGAAATTGTCCTTTGTCAATACAAGGATATGCTTTCTCAATCGATCTCATTGAATTACCTTTCACTAAGTTCGACTTGATCTTAGACATGGATTAGTTGTCCAATTATCATGCAATGATGGATTGTAGGAAGAAGCGAATCATGCTTGCAACTAGTGATAGGATAGAAGTAACAATAGTAAGAGAGAGATCGGACTGTATGTCTAATGTGATTTCTGCAGTTGCAGTAAGAAGAATGATAAAAAGGATTATCAAGTGTTTTTGGCTCATGTGATTGACACTAGAAAGGAAGAACTTGATGACAGTAAGATAACTATTGTAATTAAGTTTGTGGATGTTTTCCTAGATGAGTTACCCAGTTTGCCACTAAAACGGTAACTTGAATTTGGGATTGATGCGTTACCAGGTATAGCACCAATTTTTATAACTCCATATAGAATAGCTCCTACGGAGTTAAAAGAACTGAAGTTGCAATTGCAGGAACTCTTGGATAAGGGTTTCATCAGACTTAATATATCACCTTGTGGAGCACCAGTTTTTTTTGTTAAGAAGAAAGATGGCTCTTTGAGATTGTGTGTAGATTATAGACAGTTGAATAAGGTCACTATCAAGAATAAGTATTTATTGCCTCAGATTAATGGTTTTTTTATCAACTTAGAGGGGTAACTATTTTCTTTAAGATAGATTTGAGATTGTGGTATTATCAAATGAGAGTAAAAGCATATGTCTATAAGATAGCTTTCAAAATAAGATATAGCCACTATGAGTTTTTGGTAATGCCATTTGGGCTTACCAATACTCCAGCAGTGTTCATGGATCTTATGAATCATATCTTTAGGCCATTCTTGGATCAATTTGTGGCAGTTTTTATTGATGACATTCTTGTGTATTCAAAGGACCAAGATGATCATAAGAATCATTTAAGAATTGTTCTGTAGTAAGCTCTATGCCAAACTCAGCAAATATGAGTTTTAGCTAGAGAAAGTGTCTTTTCTAGGTTATATAGCATCAGCAGAGGGAATTAGAGTTAATCCCAGTAAAATTAAAGCCATTATGGAATAAAAGCCACCCAAGAATACTATAAAGATTAAAAGTTTCTTTGGTTTGGCTGGCTACTACAGAAGGTTTGTCAAGGGGTTTTCTCTTATTGTTGCTTCTATGACACGTCTTCTAAAAAAATCCCAAGTTCATTTGGGATGATAAGTGTCAAGAGAGCTTTGACATCTAATTTTAGTTCATCTAGTATCTAGGAAAGAGTTCACTATCTATAATGATGCTTCATTGAATAGGTTAAGATGCGTGCTTATGCAAAAAGGCAAGGTTATGGCTTATGCCTTGAGATAATTGAAACCACATGAAAAGAAGTATTTGACCCATGATTTAGAGCTTGTAGCCATTGTGTTTGCTCTAAAGATTTGGAGGCATTATCTCTATGGAGAGAAATGCTATGTGTATACAGATCACAAGAGTCTGAAGTATCTTTCTACTCAAAAGGAGCTGAATTTAAACAAAGGAGATAGATGGAGTTAATAATGGACTATGATTGTCTTATTAACTATTATCCAAGGGAAGCTAATGTAGTGGCAGATGTCCTTAGCATGAAGTTCATATCAACTTTGAAGGCCATGAATGCTAGTTTGAAGTTGCTTGATGATGGTGGTTTGAAAGCTGAGCTTCAGATTAAGCCTAATTTGTTATAACAAGTGAAAAAAGCTCATAAGGATGATCATAGGCTTGTGAATATTGTTAGCATTATTCAAGAGGGGAAGCTTACTAAATATGAAATCAATGAAGATGGTTATTTATATTATCACGACCATCTGTGTGTGCTTGATATGGAGAAGTTGAGGAAATAGATTTTGCAAGAAGCACACAAGGCACCCTATATTATACATCCTAATAGTACCAAGATGTATCAAGATTTGAAGATAGTTTATTAGTGGCCAAGCATGAAGAGAAACGTAGCTAAATATGTGACCAGATGCCTTACTTGCTAGCAAGTAAAGGCAGAGCATCAAGTTCCATCTGGATTGCTTCACCTTATAGCAATACCAAATTAGAAATGGGATAGAGTCACTATGGATTTTGTGGTTGGGTTATGAATGACCAGAAGCAAGTGTGATTTAGTATAGGTTATGGTTGACAAATTGACCAATTCAACACACTTCATACCTATAAGGATGTACTACTTAAAAAAGTTGCCAGAGCTGTACATTGATGAGATTGTTCGGTTGCATAGTGTGCCATCATGTATCATTTCTTATTGGGATTGAGGTTTACATCGAGGTTTTGGAAAAAGCTTTATAATGCCTTAGGTACTCAACTCAATTTTAGCACGGCTTTTCATCTGTAAATAGATGGTCAATCAGAAAGGATTACACAAGTTCTTAAAGACATGCTAAGAGGTTGTGCTATTGAGTTCAAGGGAAGCTACTACCATTATCTGTCTTTGGCAGAGTTTGCCTATAATAACTGTCATCAAGCAAGTTTAGGCATGGTTCTTTATGAAGCCTTATATGGGAGAAAATGTAGAACTCCTCTATGTTGGAGTGAAGTTAATGAGAACAAGCTTATGGGCCAGATTTGGTTAAAGATGTTGAGAAAAATGTGAAGATCAGCACAGAAAGGCTTAAGGCAGCTTCTGATAGACAGAAGTCTTATGCAAACTTAAAGAGGAGAGACATTCAATATGAAGTTGGGGACAAGGTTTTTCTCAAAGTATCTCCTTAGAAGAAGGTATTAAGATTTGGAAAAAAGGGTAAGCTAAGTCTACCGTTCATTGGCCCATACAAAATAACTGAACATACAAGACCATTAGCCTATAAGTTAGCTTTACGTCCTGAGTTGCAATAGATACATGGTGTTTTTCGCATATCTATACTTATAAGATACAGACCAAACCCATCTCATGTGTTGTCAAATGAGGAAGTGGAGATATAGCCAGGCTTATCCTATGAAGAAAAGCCAGTAAGACTCTTACCTCAAGAAGTTAAGGAGTTGTAGAACAAAATCATACCATTAGTGAAAGTGTTGTGGTGACATCATGGCATAGAAGAAGCAACTTAGGAAAGTGAGGCTCAAATGAAGGAGCAATATCCATATTTGTTTGAACCAAGTAATTTCGAGGACGAAATTCCTTTAGAGGGGAAGAAATATAATGCCCCAAAAATTCTAATTTATGAATAGTACTTTTCGAGATAAATAGTATTTCCCAAAATCCGAGTCACACTAATCTTACTGAATGGAAATATTAGTCATAAAATAATTTTGGGCAAATTTTAGAGTGAATATGAAGTCATTAAGATGGTTAAAAATAAAAGATAAGATTTTACAATAGTATTTTGTGAATAGTGCTATAGGCAAAGCTAAACCATAAAATAATTTAATTTTTGCTAAAAAATTTTGGGATTGATATAACCTGATACTTAAATATTCCAAATAGTCCATTGGTATTGGAATTAGAATTTTTAAATATCGAAAAATATTTTTACTAAAATTGGGAGCCGATAAAATATAATTTTTAATTTGATTTTTCTCGATTTTTAAACATGAGTTCCTAAGGGTTAATGGACTTTGAAATGATGAATTTATGAGCTGATTAGATTTAATGGGTTGGAATTATTAAAGAGAGAATAAGGAAAAAGGTGGCCATTAAATCATAAGTGATCTAATCTTGATCGTCCATTTATTTATACCAAGTTAAAGTCAAAGAATTTAGTTTAAAAAAGGGTAATGCGGGGTTGGATGGTAGCCAAATCTCACTTCTCCTTCCTCATTCTTTTGCCACCATTAAAGAAGGGAGAAGAGTTTTCTCTTCTTTTAACCTTTCATCCTACCACCAATCTCTTTCATCTAACACACTAATCTACCCCTCCATCGCTCTTAGAAGCCATTAAAAGTGGGAAATTTAAGAAAAATCAAGAGGATTTTGAGTTATGGCTATGGGGTGAATAGTACCTATTTTTCATTTGAGTAAGATTTTTCAGATTTTATTATTTTTCCTAGACTCTATGGGTGCCCAAGAATAAACTTTTATGGTTGGTTTTATTTTTGAAAGCTTGTGTGATTTTTAGGAGATTTTCTAAAACTTGCCTATAATATGTGTTGTAGAGAAAGAAGAAACAAGTGGTTCCAAAGGCAAAGGGAAGGTGTAATTAGCCTCTAAAGGATTATTTTAGCTCAAAAAGTAAGTGTATTCACTTGGGCATTTGATGTGTGTGCCTGAATTTATTATTAAAGTATGTATGTGATTGAAAATTTAATGTTTAATGTGGTAGTTAGTGTGATAGTAAATGCTAGTTAATAAATACATGCTAAAATGAGTTAATTGATGCTTATGTGGTGAATTTTTTATGGCCACATTATGCTTTGAGGTGGCCAAAATATATATGTCATGTGTGTGTGTGAAAGAGTTATGAAATGGGTGATTAATGGTTATGCTAATGAGGTATGATCATGTTAAATGCAATAATTATGCTAAGATGTGAAGTTGGGCAATGTGTATGCATTTTGCTTAAGGTGGCTGAATGCCTTTAAATGGAGTATGCTTATGTTAAAATGTGAGATTGATAGTGGGGTGAGACATTTAGGTGATATTAAACGTGTTTAATTGTAACTATGTAACTATGAGGATGAATATGCTTAAAAATGTCTAATTTCTTCATTAAGCTTTTATATGGTGGTGTATGACCTAAAGCATGATTAGTGAATGTGAAACTGATAATAAGCTAATGTTATGATTATTCATGCATATGGTAAGTTTGGGCATGGCCGAAGAGTAGATAAGTGACTATGACCATTTAAATGTTTTTTAAGCTTTGAAATAATGATGTATGCTTAGAATATGGTTTGCTTCATTTAAACGTGATGCTAGAATAATGCATATGGTCATTGAAGTATGAACATGGTGCATGGCAAAATGGGCATTAAGGATGATCATATGATGAGTTTCTATGGCATGAGACTAAAGAATCCTTAATACAAATATTAGTGGCAATTATGTGCCTATTATGGGTTAAGGCCTTTATATGGCCAAAATAAGTCAAATTGTCATAATGGTCATGCATGATACATACAATCATGAAAAGGTTCATTTCTAAGCATGATGAACTATTAGTTAGCGTCATAAAATACATAAGTTAGTGACAAATTAATATATGTCATAAAATATTTTTATGGTGATAAATTCATTTGTTATAAATTATAATTACTTTATTGTTAAAATTTTTCCCCCAAAAAAATAGTGGAAAAGTTTGCCTCCATAGAAAATTGTGACGATAATTTTTATATCGTCATAAAAAAAGGTAATTCATGACAAAATTTGAAGATTTATAGTTATTCAAATTAATTTTGTCAATAAAACACATATAATTGTGACGGTTTTTAAACATTATCACTATAAGTAATATTATATGATAAAATTTCATATGTCATTTAAAATTTTGTAACAGAAAATACAAATTCTTGTAGTGTAAATGAGTCATAATGAGTTACAAAAGGGTTATAAATGAATTCAGCCAAATGGATCACGCATGGATTGGATTGGGTTCAAGTAAATTATTTTGCGTATCAATTGGGTTAGATTATAAACAAAATAATGACAAATCAAATTGAATTTGAGTCAAATAGTTCGAATTCACGAATCAAATTAATTTTTGTCACCTTTTATTATTTTTCCTTTAAAGTTGAAATTAAGATATATTTAAATAATTATTCAATATTGTATAAGTTTTTGTATCCTTAATTGGATATTAACTTCATTGTTGGAGTGGCCAATTGAACAATTAGACTCCTATTATTTTATAGATCTCGTATTCAAATAATTTTTTTCTATTTTAATATTATTAATAATAAAATAAATGAGACAATATTTAGTATAGATTTAATATTAAAAAATAGATAAAAAAATTTTAATTTATAAAGTAGTTATATTTAAAAAAATATTTTTCTACCTTAATATCACAAATAATAATAAAATAAATGACATTATTTAATAATATTAAAAATACTGAATAGAAAAAAAAATTAAAAAGTTTCAAATTAAATTGAGAATCAAAACGACAATCCTTTCGATATCAAATAAAATTCTAAACCATTTTATCTATATTGTTTAAATTAGACCTATTAGTTTATGATCTTAATTTGAAATTCAATTTAAATCAATCTAAAAAATGTGATTTGAACTTTATATTGACTCAAGAAAAGGCATGAGGTCCAATCGAAAAATTAAGTGTGAGATGATTGACTCAAAATGATCCATATGGACCAAGTCATGTAACAACTGGTCTAATTGACTTTTTAATTTTAATTTTTAATTTTTCTAGTTATTAAGATTAATTTTTTGAAAAAAAAGAAAAATATATTAATATTATATCATTTTTAATGTATAAAGAATTATTATTGCCTTAAATTATGCTATCTTCTCATTTCACAAAAAAACTCAACATATAGTAACTACCTTCGTTTTTCGCTATCTTCCACCACCTACTGCTAACCATTTACTTTAATTCTCTCACTCAACTCATGCTGATTTTCTCCGTTACTTAGGTATTTTATTTTTTCTTTTTTATATTTATTTTTCCTTTTTTTTATCAATTTCATTTTTTGATTTCTAAGTAACTTACTATTACAAAAATTAAGTTGACAATATAACGTGGATTATAATTTCTAAGTTGACAAAAAAATTATTTTTTTTTAAAATAAGTCATGTAAAAATTATTGGAATATATTAATATTTAAAAAATATAAAAATAAAATTTAGTTCAATAATTTAAAAATTAATCAATTTGTGTGAAAAATAAATTTGATTCAAATAAATGATTCAAAATTAATAATACAAAAATGACTTAGCCTGACCAACCCAACCCGACCTATATGATAAGTCTTATTTAAATATTTAATTTTGCATAATTATATTATTACACAATAAATTTGTTTAGCTTTACAGAACCCTAAACTTAAAAGTTTTAAAATCTATTAAATATAAAATTATCATGTTAATTTAATTTCATAAGTTGCACTATTAGTAATTGTATATTTGAATTCTAGTC
>CANXYI011558840.1:0-11451 GCA_948208565.1 Hura crepitans | reverse complement strand
GCTAAATTTCTCGGTATGGTCATTTTTGGACCTTACTATAAAGATTATGATGTTTTACCGGGGATGAGATTGGTTAGTGGAGTTGCCACCTAGCCTTTACACTAAGACCTCTGATCTTCTGTACTAAAAAGTTTGGAATTTTAGATCTTATTTATGCACTTATAATATGTTATCCATGTATATTGTAACGTTTATCAGTCCTTTATCAATCAGGTATGCATCATTCTTAGTTAAATCATATCACTTTTCATACAAAGAATGTAAATTGCAATATTTACAAAATACAACACACATATGTGTACATCCAGAAAATGGATCATTCATTATTTGTTAATTGGCTTGACAATTACCCATAGTTTTATAGGAATTAGTGATAATTACTTACCTCCCATCTTTAGGAGATTAGCCTTTGTTGAAATACAATTTCCACATGATTTTTGATTAGGAAAATACAAATCTATTTAATTAGAAAGCACCAATTAATTATATATAAAATTGTTTGATATGAAATTTAGGTTTTAGCGTGCAAAATAAGTTGTTTACTAGCTATTACAACCCCCAAACAAGCTAAAATGCATAACAAATATGTAACCAAAGGAAACAAATCATAACACTAGAATAGTCTTGCTTCTGTGTCACCTAGTCCATACGGACGCTCTGAAGGTCTAATCTTAGTCTGTGTAGACCATCTCCAAGGATGGGTCAAGTCCATCCCAATTTTTTTATCTAATAAAGGAATTTAGTCAACAACTTAAAGAATGACAAAATCAAATGGAGGTAAATCGAGTTTATATAAATATCGACATATAATAAAGAAGATAAGAACATATTTAAGGGTATATGGATCCAAAATAATTAGTTATATGAACATAATATACTCTGAAAATCATCATGCAATTCATCACATATAAGTCCATGCGGACGTATAGCCCTTGTGATGGGGAGTCTATACGGATTACTCACTATTCCTTTGCCATGTACATATACTTTCACATGTGACATTATCATATAAATAGTATAACTCACCATTGTCAATTAACACACAATAAGATACTTAAAGTACATGATTATGCTCATTGGATATATGTCTGTGCGGACTAATTCATCATATTCACATAAGGAAATAAGGTCATATGGACTAACTTATCATGCTTGTGGCTAAAGGAACTAAGTCCATGCAGACCTAACCATACATCTAATCAGATTCATGTGATGATTATTAACACAATACAACATGCTCAACATTGGCTATAATAATCAATTTCACATATTTTTATTAATGGCCTACTCATTATTAATGAAAACTGGGGATAATAAAGTACCACCTCACTTATACATCAATTTCATAGATCATAGGCCTACAAGATATCAAGAAACATGCAATGGACCTCAAACATTACCAGAATAAGAAGTCTCTTCAAATAATAGCACAAAGGTCTTAAGGTTCAAGTGAAGGTGATTTGAATTGCTCTTAGTTCGAACTCTCCAACTTCTTAGATGCCTCTACCATTTGAATGTTTGTTTCAAGTTGTAATTTTTTAGCCTCTCCTTTTTTATTGATGTAGATAAGCATATATACTTAGTCTCTTTAGGTTTTTTTATTTTTGTCCAGAAAAGAGTCCTAATCCTACTGGGATTCTCGCTTCTAGATTGAATAGGTAGAATTCTACTTTTCTAAAGGCTTTTTTTGTCGACAGGTCCATGTGGACTTATCCTTACTAGTCCGCACAAATTAAGCTTTTGGTATGCTGATTTATAGGCATCGTGGGCTAGATCTAGGCATGTTCATGTAGTTAGTCCATGTGGACTTAGTTTAGTAAGTCTATGCAAACCTACCTTTTGATGACTTTGTGCTATGCTTAAGAGTTTGTCTCTGGCCATCATTACAGTTCAAAGGTGAGGTGTTTACAGTTGCTTCCACTTTGGTGTGTGTTGTGTATCAATAATACATATCAAAGTATCTGAGTTAGGGATACTTACCTATTAGCTTTTTCTACTCATACTATTGCTAAATGGACTTTAACGTAGACTTTAATATTGACTATAGATTAACTTATGAGGCACAAACCCAGAATGATGGATTGGCTTATGAGGCTGAACTCGAAGTGATGGATTGGCTTACGAAGGTAAACCTAAAATAATGGATTGGCTTAAGAAGCTGAACCCAAAATGATGGATTGGCTTACAAAGCTAAACCTAAAATGATGGTTTGAACTTGGAGTTAAACGCAAAATGATGGGTTGGCTTACAAAGCTATACCCAAAATGATGGATTAAACTTAGAGTTAAACTTGAAATGATAGATTGGCTTATGAAGATGAACTAGAAATGATAGATTGAACTTGGAGTTGATCCAGGATTAGTGAATTGAACTTAGGGTTGATTCAAGATTATGGATGGAACTTTGAGTCGATCTTGCAAAAAGGAAATGAAATATTAGTTAGATTGTGAAGATTGTTATAGAGTAAGTTTGGCCTTTGAGAGGCATTCCCTTTTTTCCTTTTATTCTTTTGAAGTTTGGTAGTCAAAGGTCTATGTGGACTTTATTGGTCATGGTCTGTGCAGAGTGATCTTGAAGTAAGTCCATGTGGACTAATTTTGAGCCGAACTCTCGTGGACAAAGCAAGTTAAGGTCTATGTAAACTTTATGGGGAAGATGTCTGCACCGACTAAAAATGCAAAGGCCTGCACAAACTTATCGCATCAGAATTTATAACTGCCTCTTTTCCCCCTTCATTTCTTATTTGTATCCCTTTCTGTTTCCTTTCTCAACTATTTTTCTCTCCAATAGGTGACTCTCTGATAGCTTCCAACATTGCTAGCGCTTCTCATTCATCATTTTCTAATGGTAGTGAAGAAACTCCAACCATCATCCTTCTTCCATCGAGAACAAGATCGGTCCCCTCTCCTTCTCTGCTAGAGGACATTTCCATGCTGACTCCAGTTAGTTTTGTGCTGTCTGCTATCATTAACTAGCCCCAAAAAATTGCTCCCATGAATGGGATCATGTTTGGTAAGCCGATCCCCATTTTAGTGGATTTGGCGTACCACGCCCGTTCTAAAGTCTACCCTCAGGTGTGTTTTCCATCTCTTATGTGTCCCTTGGCTATTTTGATCGAGTTTTCTTTTATTTTCATGTTGTGAAAATTTTTTGGTTCGATAAGCCCATGCAAACTAAGTATGTTAGGCCGTGATTAGTCTGTGCGGACCTGTATTTGCTTATGGTTATAGTCCAAGTGAACTTTTGTGTTTGTAAATGTAGTCTGTACGGACTTATTTTGTCTACTTTTCTTGATCCGTATGAACCTATTGTCAAAATATTTAGTCCATGCAGACTGTTGTTGACTTTTGCTTCTCTTTCTTATATTGACGTGTCTTAAGTATGGGGGCACTCTGTCTAGACCCCAGTAATGGTATTCCACTATGCCGATGGCAGTGAAGAATAGGGTTCGGGCAACTGACTTTCAAACCTCTTGGACCATCTCTTGGGTGGAGACTTCCATTGTGACCTACAGGCTTTGAGGGCTTTATTAGACAGGTGGATGGACACCACCAACACCTTTCACTTGCCCTTTGGTGAGATGACAATCACTCTTTTTTATTAGGCCTTTATCATTGGGGCTTCTTGCACAAGACGTGCGATTGCCTTTGATGCCTATTATCGTCACATGTCTTTAAGGCTATAAGAGGTGAGAGAATTGCTAGGTTTTGTTCCTCAGGATAGAGCTAGAAGCATTCACTGCACTGACTTTTAGGAGAGATAAGGAGAGGAGTCCCCCTCAAGTTAGCTAGAGGTAGACCAGTATACCCGCTGCTTCATTCTTTACTTGATGGGTACCACTCTCTTTGCCAGCGCCAATGGCATGGTGAGTTGGAGCTTCCTTCCTATCTTGGAGGAAGTTGATAGGATTAGCAACTGGAACTGGTGTTGCTCTTCTCTCAAGTGTATGTTTAGGAGTCTAGACATGGTTGTACAGACCAAAAAGAGCCATCGATTTGTTTAAGGTTTTATGTCAGGGGTGTTGGTAAGCAACTCCCTCTTCTACGCTCATGTTTCTTTAGAGTTTCTTTGTGACTTTGTTATTTTGTTGTTTTAGGTGTGGGCTTATAAGCTTCATTTATTAGCTCATCCTTATGAGTTGGATATGCCTTACCGTTATGTAGTGATGGATAGATAGGTGCGACCTTCTTCGAGTCTATGGAATGCAGCTTCTTTAATGTAGCACTGCCAATACCTTGGCTCCCAGGTTTGGACTGAAGTGAGTATTTCTTGCACATTAAATTAAAAAAATCTTTGTTAGCCATTTGTTCACATGTGACTAATGCTTACTTATACAGATTGACTTGGCTTGGTAGGTTTTTCCTATCGATGAACTGCCTCCCCCCTACATTTCATCAGAGGTTTGTCATTCTGCCACCTTTTCCTAATTACTTTAAAGGCTTATTGCTAGTTTTTAGGAGAGAGGGCAGTGAGCTGGTATTTGGGGCCTGACGTTCACCTTATTCCTTTGAACCCTCCTAACTCAATGCTTTTCGGGAGGTATATAGATGATCTAGAGTTCGTGCAGGTCATGACAATAGGCATTACAAGGGCCACATTGGTAGAGGATAGTGCTGAGGGCTATGCTTCTTGGGCTTCAGCTCATTTGCTCTCATAGGTTCCACACATGTTGGGACCTCTTCTGCCTTAGATGAGTTTCTTAATTTTTGATTCCTTTTCGTAACATTTTTTTTATTTTTGTGTGTGATATTATAGCTTGCTACTACCTCTAGGGCTAGCCTATCCTCATTAAGGAAGTGACCTAGAACTACTCCTAGTTCTCTTCGCTCTCAGTTCCCACCTCCCCTTGCTCATAGCGGAGTTCCAGGTTCATCTGCTAGTCAGACCCCCTTACCTGATGAAGTGATAAGGACCTTGGTGGATGTCCCAGAGTTGAGTTACATATGCAATGGTATTGATAGGGAACTATTTTCTGCTTGACTTTGCATAGAAGAGTGCTAGTCAGTTCCCTTTAAACTTGAGAACACCACACTGGTAAGGTCATTAGGCTTGCCACTTGCATCACTTGAGTCCTTTAAGCATTGCATATGCCTTATATTTCTTTCTTCTGAAAAGGTGAAGAAAGCTCTTATGGAGAGGACCACCTAGGTGGTGGAAGCATTCCAGAGGGCTATGATTTATGAGACTCGATTACTTGCTATAAGTAGCTTTTCTATCATGGTTAATTTGGTGCATGTTGTGTATGTTATACATGTTATGTATGTTACATTGATCCTTCACTCTTCCTACAGAATGAGCTACTGAGGTAGGTTGCTACCCCATGCGAGGCTCAAAAGAAGGTGAGAGCCTTTAAGGTGGCTAAGAAGCTTGTGATCTCTTCTGAAGATGAAGACACAGAGGAGGAAGATGATTTTGAGGAGTAGGCTAGAAGGCACCCCTCCTTTTTTATGGTTGTCATGTAGGGGAGTAAAACGTGAGGCATCGCCCCTCTTTTGGTTGGGCAGGAATTGTCACTTCCTTTTTTAGAATTTCAAACTTTGTATGCACATTTTAACACATTTGCCTTTGAAATTTATTTATCATGGGTGCCTCATTTTCTTTTGCACATTTGTATGAACTTGGGGTGTTTTAGTCCGTGTAGACTTAAAATAGTTTTAGTCTGAACGGGCATAGATTGACTTAGTTCGAGCAGACATTGCCCAAATATAGTCACAAGCCTTATATGGTGATGGTGCAGACATGTATCTCTTGGTCTACATAGACTTTAATGCCATTTCTAAGTCCATGCAGACCTCCTCACGTGTTTTGGATTCACATTCCTAGTAGGAAAAGGAATGGGATTTTTGACTTATAAATACCCCCTTTCTTCATCTTCTCACCCCATACTCTTATTATGTCTTCTTTCCACCTGGATTTATCTAAGACTTTATAACTGAAGGCCTCTTGAGCTTTCCTTATTCTTGCCCCTTTTTCTTCTCTTAGATTTCTAAGGAAGGTTTGGATCGACCCTAATTTCTTAAATGCTGCAGCGCGACACTGGGACCCTATCTTCCATGTTTTCATCTTTCGTCAACAAGAGATTTTTCTAACCTTGAAAGAATTTACCGCCATTTTGGAGTACAAAATTACTCTAGTTACCCTTCAGCCTTGCCTTCTTTTAAGGACCACTACCCTATAGATGTTGTCCTTGCTTTAGGTTTTTCTCCTATCACGGCTCAAAAAATAGTGACAGGGGTAAGTCCAATTTCTTTGCAAGCAATTTTAGACTATGCCTATCAAATTCCTGTTGGCTTAGTGGAATGGGCAAAGTGTATTCTGTTATGCCTTCTTGGGAGCTCGCTCATCGTTACTTCCTAAGATGAGTCTTGCAATTTCAAAATCCTTCACCTTCTGACTGCAACATGCTCTGGCCATAATCCTTTTAGCTAAAACCATTCGAGGTTTAGATGCACTAAAGAAAGGGGATATTGATTTCGTAGCTGGGAGTCTGCTTCTCTTGTAGGTATATGTTATGGACTTTAACTTTGTTGTGACCCTAATTTTTGCCTAGTACGCCTGTGATGGTTTTTGCACTAACAAGTCTACCTAATTTTTGCTTAGGTGGTCTTTTATGGATTTTCCAACCTAAAGACTCTTTTTTTTAAGATTTGGTTGCAAGAGAAGCTGAGATTGCTCATTCCTCTACCTAAAAGACTTTGGCCGAAGTATGGCTTATGTCATCATTGTGAGAGAAAGCTTGTAATGAAGTGTGATTCACTTGACAAATGGATTCTATGGCTTGATATGGTTATCACAGTGTGATAATATTGGCAAGCCAAGTGGGGAAGACTATTTCTTTAAGAAACTTGACTACCTCCTCTTTTACTTTCTTTGCCCATTTAGGTCTCATTCTCTTGAGCTTTTATCATACTAGAAGGGCATGATTATGCATTGGTGTAGCATGTTCTGCAATTTCTCGATCGATCCCCAGCATGTTATCATAATTCTAAGCAAAAATTCTTTCATATTTCTTTATCAATCTCTCAAATTTTTCTCTTTCTTCAACAGTAGTATCATGGGCAATTAATACATTCCTTGGTTATTCATTTGTTCTAAGATTAAAAGGATTAGTTTTAATGTAATTAATGTAAAAAATGCTCATGTAATGATCATTTATATGCACATTACCATCAGGAGAAAGATCACACATATAAGCAAATCATCATTCATCTTATTAGAAAGTAAATCCTTCGCCTCGAAGAGGTCACAAAGGTACAATTCATCTATAAATAAATTAGAATTTTCTAACTCAGGCATGTCCTTTAGGAGGGTAAGATAGACTTCTTTAGTAGCGGGCAGCTTTGGGAACACTTCCTCTATCCACTGAACTTGAGTAAGATGCCCTAATTCCCAATCTAAAATGTTGGTGAATACCTCAAATCTAGGCTTGTAGCATCCTTTTATTATGGTAGGTTCTTGGGTCCTATCATACTTGATACCCTTCTGTTTGACAAAATAATTCCCCAATGAACTACCTTGCCTTAGGTTAAATTCTTTGCTCGAATCATAGCCCAACCCCTTTGTATCCTTCTAGGTATGTAGGCGTAGAGGTTCAGTGATACCTTGCAAGTTATTCCCTAAACCAACTCCTGGGAAAAATCCATCCTCTTCATCATTTTGGACACAGGCAAGTCTATGTAATCCTCATAAATCCCTATAACATGGAATCCATTGAAAGGCTAATTAGCAATAGCTAAAGTGGAGATAGCATGATCGACTTTGGCCTTTATGGTGACGATGTTGCCTTTATATGGGAACTTAATCATTTGATGCAAAGTTGAGGGAACTCCTCCTAATTTATGGAACCAAAGCCTTCCTAATAGGACAAAAAAGGTAGTAAGTATGTTAATAACTATGAACTCAACTTCATCAATGACTGGTCCCACCTACACCTTGACTATAAAAGACACTTAGCTTGTCTTTTAGAGTCGTCATAGGCTTTTATAGTGATACTAGAGGGTAATAAATCCTTTTTCTTAATCCCTAAACCAGCTAAGATCTTGCTAGGGCAAACATAAAGAGAGGAGCCATCATCCACCATTGCATAGCCCGTTTTCTTCCCGTTCACTTCAACTTTAATAAAGAAGGGTCTATTGTGCTCCCTTCCTTACAAAGGCAAATTTACGTCTGAGAATGTAATAAGGCTTGTATTGCCCATTTTCATCACTTCTACAAGCTCATTTGGTGTGGTAGTTATGGGAATAGCAACTTGACCTAAGGCTTCAACCACTTTTTACCTATGGTCTTTAGATGACATCAGTAAATCCCAAATACTGATGTTGGCTTGGGTCTTCTTTAGCTACTTTAACACCTCTTTATGCTTATCTATTTTAGATTTTTGAGTTCTTTTTTCTGGTAGGATCTGACCATTCTTCTCTACTTTTTCCATCATTTCTCCCTTAACTCGTATTAGCTCTCTCTTACCCTCTTCGAAATCCTTATTAGAGGATTCATCCCAAAAATTCTTGCTCTTTCCAACCTCACGGTCACTCTTACTATCCCAAAAATCAATCAGTAGGATTAATTCACTCACCCTCACTCCTACTTTTATAGCTAGGTCAGACCCATAGATTTCCCTAAGCACATACTCTTTGGGTAATCTAGATTTAAGGAGGCATGTGGTGTGATATTTTGGTAAGGGGTTTGATGAAGTTTTCAGGTCAGGGATCTATTTCGAATTAATAAGATCTTAAATGGCTCTCTTGAGGAGTTTGTAGTTATTTGTAAGGTGTCTAATTCTCTAATGATAATTACAATATTAATCGTACCTATGATTGGGAGGTAATTGTCCGTTGAATGGCTAGTATGGAAGTGGTTGTAGCTTCCCTTCTTTAGTGAGCTTCTTCAAACACCATGATAATAACTTACCCAAATTTGGTAGTCTTAGTTGAACTACCAGCATTTCCACTAGCAAAAGTAAGGTTATTGTTTGATCTCTTTTAACCCTTGTTCTAATACCCAGCTTCAAGGTAAATAGTGATGTCTTTTAGCTATTCCCAAGTAGTAATGACTTTAGTGGTAAGCCCATTATTCATGTAACTATTAGCATTTCTAATGAACATCTTTATATCGTTAATATCTTCAAGCTTATTTCTCATCTTCAGGATCTTTTCCCTCATCCTCTATAAATAGTCAGAAAAACATTCATTGGGCTTCTACTTAATTAGCTCCAAATCTTTCAACGTAATCTCAATGCTGGCATTATTGGCATATTACTTGTTGAATGATCTTGCCAAGTCATTCTAGTCCTCATTAACCCTTCTCTCTTAATAGTGATACCAGTCAAGAGCCTGGCCAATAAGAGACATGCTGAACAGGCTCACAATTTGCTCTTCTATTAGATGGGTGGCTCTTATGGCTACTGCATACTCTTTTAGATGAGTACGAGGATCGAAAGTTCCATCAAACTTACTTAGATCAAGTATTTTGAACTTATGAGGCATTAAGTGATTAGGCCTTAGACTGATGTCATCCAAGTCAATATCTCTGCCCCCTGTTACTAATCGGGACATGGCCTCCATTATTTCATTTAACTTCTTCAACTAATCATTTTCTGGTGCCTTAGGAGGGGGTACCTTGTTATAGGCTTTTACCACCTATGGTATCTCATCATCAGATGACTAGTCATCCTTAGGCTCTCCTACTATTTCCTTCCCATTATTGGTACCCGAAGTCTATCCTATCTCTTGTCGATTTTGCATATGGGACAGAGCATTGGTAACCAATGCCATCATTCTCCTTTTATCTCGGCTATTGCCTCCATAAACATAGCCTTAGTCATGTACTCGTTAGAAGACATAGTTCCTCACTTAGGTTATATAGGTACTTCTATGCTAATTTTGTTGATCGTCTATTGAGCAGTAAGTAAAGGATCAGTGGTGGCTAAACAAAACAAAAGGGTTAGACATGATGCATATACAGTAGAAGATGTGAGATGTGAATGGGGCATGATATGCAATACATGTTTGTGATGCAGTAAGAGACAAACATATACAATAGTGCTTCCACCTTATTACTCCCACACTCATAGTCTTAGTCATTCTTCCTAGGTGGGCTTACCTAAGCATCATCGGGGGATGCATAGGTTTGAACATGGGCTTAATTAGGCCTAATAACTTCTCATATTTAAAGCCCAAGCGAAAATGATGACTTTAAGACATTTATGCCTAATTTGATGTAAAATTAGGGTTGGCCCATCCCAAACAAAGGCACAATGGGCTTGCCTCCTTTTCAAATAAGGCTAAATGTACTAGGTCCATATAGCAAAAAAATGTAATCGCACACACTTATGGTCATACAACCTAAGGGAAGTTGCTAAGCTTGACTACATGGGTTAGTGTTTTGGTCAAGAGATTTATTGGCTCCCATAAGTAGAGGTCCCTTCTAACAGGTTTTTCCAATCCAGGATAATAGCGATTGATTAGTTCACTTTTTCATATACCCAAAGGTACGAGGCTTGTGAGTAATGGATATGCTAGCATTTCTCCATTCTTGAATGAAAAATAAATTTATGGTTTATAACACCATCCATGGGAAAAGGGACATAGTTTATAAGAAATGTAATGCATGAGACTGATAAAGATTAGAATATTTAGATGACATATTATTTAGGCACTTTCAGATTAAAATTTCTCAGTTCCCAGTAGAGTCGCCACTGTATAGATTATGATATTTTACTAGGGATAAGAGTTGTTAGTGGAGTCGCCACTTGGCCTCTACGCTAGGATCTATGATCTTTTGTACCAAAAAGGTTCAAAATTTTAGATCTTATTTATGCCCTTATAATATGTTATCTATCTACATTGTAACATTTATCAGTCCCTTATCATTCAAGCATGCATTATTCTTAGTTAAATCATATCACTTTTCATACAAGGAATGTAAATTGCAATATTTACAAAATACAAGACACGTATATATACATCTAGAAAATGGATCATTCATTATTTGTTAATTGGCTTGACAATTATCTATAATTTCATAGGAATTGGCGATAATTGCCTAACTCCCATCTCTAGGAGATTAGCCTTTGTTGAAATACATTTTCCATATAACTTTTTATTAGGGAAATACAAATCCATTTAATTAGAAAATACCAATTAATTATATATAAAATTGTTTGATGTGAAATTTAGGTTTTAGCGTGCAAAACAATTTGTTTACTAGCTATTATAACTCCAAAACAAGCTAAAATGCATAATAAATACATAACCAAAGGAAACAAATCATAACACTAGAATGGTTCCGTGTCACTTGGTTTGTACAGACACTCTAAAGGTCTAATCTTAGTCCGTGTGGACCATCTTCAAGGATAGGTCAAGTCCGTCTTAATTTTTGATCCAGTAAAGGAATCCAGTCAACAACTTAGAGAATGACAAACTCAAATGGAGTTAAATCAAGTTTATATAAACA
>CANXYI011558758.1:0-20509 GCA_948208565.1 Hura crepitans | reverse complement strand
AATGGTTAAGTTAATGGCACAATAGATAAAATGAATCATGTAACCATCATATGACATAATATTATGGAATTGCATTCCTAGCATAGTTACATATACATGTGTGTGCATATTTTATCTAATACCACCCTAAGTTTTATGCTTAGTGCATCGTGTTTTCTAATGTGTAGGTTGTAAATGAATCTAGCTTCGACCTGACCTTAAGTGGGCAGTGCAGTACAGATAATCCTTCATCTTGGTATATTTTTTTGTATCTTTAGTGTGATGTAAATAAGACTAGTTAGCACTCATATGTGTATAAATAGGGTATGGGTCCGGTGTAATTATTTATATGTATAACTTATGGAAGTATGCTACTCATGTAAATTAAATAAAGAGATAGTAGTGATGTGACATGTGATGTATGTATGATATATTATGATCTTGAGATTGTGATATAGGTTGAGGTTATGGTGTGATTGATGTCATTGTGTGCTAATTGGTGATATTAGAGGGTTAGAAAGACCCTGTTGGTTGAGATTAAGAGTGATCATATTGTAAAAGTGTCTTTTTCCATAGGTTTATTTTGGCATGTGACACTGTGCAACTTTATGCCATTGAATTTTCATCATGACTAATGTGTATTAATTCTAGTATACAAGTAATTACTTAATACATAATACCTCATGTGTGGACCTCGAATGCTCATAAGGGAGATGTATATTAAAGTTTTAAGAATATAATGGTATAGCTAGGCAGAACTAATTGAGGTGTCATCTCTTATTCAGGCTGGCAATGGTTCAAGTAGGAGGTGTTGCATTGTGCCATCTCTCATTTGGATCCAACAACCTGGGTCAAGTGAGGGGTGTCACATTTACATAATCACTTGGACTTATAAAGTCCTAATTAAAAAGCTTAAAATTCCAATTAAATCAATTTTATCAATTGTTTGATAAATCAATAAAAAAATTTTAAACATCATGAAATAATACAATTTAATTTCAAAAAATTCTTTGTAAAATAAGGTTGAAATAAATTAAATTTGATATAGAAATTGGTGGAAAATCATTTGGAAAAGATTATAATTGATTTGAATAAAAAAAATTAAAATTTTGGCTTAAAATCCAATTTTTAAGCATATCTAATGACTCTCAATTATGGGCTAATATAGGTCATGGTCATAAGTCCATTGACTCAAGGCACTTTTCTTAGTATTAAAAAGGGATCATGACTATGAGTTTCATTAGATGGCCAAGACAAATTGCATTTTTTTTAGCAAAAACTCCTACAAATTCTATGATTTTCAATCTATAAGTACTTTAAATTATATCAATCAATGCACAATAAAATAACACACATTTTAGGGTATTTTCCTCATAAAAAACACATTAAAACAAATCAAAGTACATTACATTCTAATAAAAAAAATCCATAGATTATAGTAAAGAACATTTTTTAGCAAATAATGCAAAAACTCATCAATTAATGGCATAAATCACTCAAAAAGAACTAGATAATCATGCTTTATTTTATACACATACCAAAAATTCTTAGAATCTTAGAGAATTGATATTAGATCTTAACAATAGCTTTTCCTTTAGCCTTAAGCCTTGAATATTTAGCTCTTTCCTCTTGAATCTAAAAAATCCAACAACCAAACAACAAACCATAGAAACAGCAATCAAAAATAGATCAAAGATGAACAAAATATATGATTAAGATTCAAGAATTACTTACTTTCAGAATTATGGAAGGAGAATGAGAAGACACTTGAAGAATCCCTTAAGATTGAGCAAAAAATTAAAGATAAATAGAGAGAAATGAAATCTAAATTTTTTCCTAATTAATTTTTTGCTCAAATCTCAATTAATTCCCCTTTCAAATGCCGTAAGTGGATGGCTAAGATTTAGCCTTAGCCTCTATCTAATGGCCTAGAATTCAACAAAGTAATAATTCTCTTAAAAAGTCTATTAAAAATTCAAAAAAGCACTTTTAATCCTCTTAATCATACATTAAGATATTTTAACAATTAGTGAAAATTCAAATTATGCTATTATTAAAATAATTAACATAATTAAATTTGCCAGTTGTCTTAATACATTACAACCTCCCTTTTCTTAAGTAATTTTATGCCCAAAATTACCTAAATGAAACAACTAAGGATACCATTGCCTCATTGCTTCTTCATGCTCCCAGTTGCCTTTTTTTATATTATGGTTCTTCCATAACACCTTGACTAAAGAAATCTACTTGTTCCTAAACTCTTTCACTTCTCTTGCCAAAATCTTGTTAGGTTCTTCTTTATATGACAAATCAGGCTATATGTCAACCTCTTCAATTGATATCACATGAGATGGATCTAATTGATATCTCCTCAATAATGACACATGGAACATATTATGTGTCTTTACTAACTCAGGTGTTAAAGCTAGCCCATAAGCCACTAGTCCTGCACATTTAATGACACCATATAGGCCAATAAACTAAGGACTAAGCTTACCTTTCCTGCCAAAATAAAGAACTTTCTTCCATAGAGATACTTTAAGAAATACCTTATCACCTACTTTAAACTCTGTATCTTTCTTCTTAAAGTCTGCATAAGACTTCTATCAGTCAGAGGCAATCTTTAGATTGTCCTTTATAATCTTAACCATTTTTTTAGCATCTTAAATCAAATTTAGTCCCATAACCTTATCTTAACTTAACTTTGTCCAACACAAGGGTGTGCTACATCTTTTACCATATAGAGATTCATATGGTGCCATCTTAATACTCACTTAATAATTATTGTTATAAGAAAACTCCATTAAAGGTAGATATCTATCCGTACTTCCTTCAAAATCAATAACACATCCTCATAAAATATGCTCAAGAACTTATATAATCTACTCAAATTGACCATATATCTGCAAATGAAAAGTTGTACTAAAACTCAATCTTGTACCTAAAGTTTTATGCAACTTCTTAAAAAACTTAGAGGTAAACCTCATATCTCTATTCGATACTATGAATCTAGGCACACCATATAATTTGACTATCTCTCAAGTATACAACCCAGCTATCTTTTCTAAAGAATAGTTAATTCTTATAGGTAGATAATGAATTAATTTTATCAATTGATAAATAATCATCCAAATTGAATCATGCTTCTTTTAGGTTAACGGTAGACTAATGACAAAGTCTGCAGTAACATGATCCCACTTCCATTTAGGTATTATGAAAGGCTAAAGCAATCCTAATGGCACTTGATATTTAACTTTTACTTATTGAAATGTTAGACATCTTGTCACAAACTCTATGATATCTCTCTACATACTAGAGCACCAATAATTCATCTTTAGATCTTGATACTTCTTAGTACTTCCTAGACACATCACATAAGAACTCTTATATGCCTCATCTAGGATCAACCTCTTAAGCTTTATCATTAAGTAAAAATAATCTACCTTGATAAAATACTTGATCATCTTTTAACTCATATCTACTCAACTTCCTCACCTAGATCTACCTTACGATCATTTTTAACTTATCATCACTTCCTTGTAACAAATCAATTTTCACCCTTATCTCAACTATGATAGCTCTATCATGTGACAACTTTTAATGAACATTCATTGCTCTCAAAGTTACCATTGGTTTTCTATTCAAGGCATCAACTACCACATTGGCTTTGTCTAGATGGTAATCAATGACACAATTATAATCTTTAAGCAATTCCATCCACTGTCTCTATCTCAAATTAAGCTCTTTCTGAGTGGGAAGATACTTAAAACTCTTATGAACCGTGTAAATGAAACATATCACCATCATATAGATAATGCCTCTAAATCTTTAAGGCAGAAACAATAGCAACCAACTCCAAATGATAAGTAGGGTAGTTTTTCTCATAAGGCTTCAACTACCTTGATGTATAGGTTACTACCTTACCTCTTGCATAAGTACACATCCCAAATCTTGATCAAATGCATCATTATACTTCATATAGTCCTTTCCTGACACTAGTTGTTTAAGGATTAGAGCTTCAGTTAGCATAGACTTTATCTTCTTAAAGCTTTCTTGGCATTTTATAGACCACTCAAACTTGGCATTCTTTTATAACAACTTAGTTAGTTGAGAGGCAATCTTAGAAAACCCCTTTACAAATTGTCTATAATATCCTACCAAACCTAAGAAACTTTTAACCTTTGTAACATTCTTAGGCTCCTTCCACTCAGTTATAGCCTTAATCTTTTTGGGATCCATTCTTACCACATTAGCTAAAATAACATGACCTAAAAATGCAACTTCATAAAGCTAAAAAACACACTTGTCAAATTTGGCATACAACCGCTTCTCTCTTAACTTTTAAAAGACTAACCTCAAATGCTCATCATGCTCTTCCTTGTTCTTAGAATATACTAATGTGCCATCTATGAACACCATTACAAAGCGATCTAACTGAGGATGAAAAACTAGGTTCATAAGGTTTATAAATGTTATTGGTGCATTCATTAAACCAAAAGGCATCACTAAAAACTCATAATGCTTATACCTTTTTTTAAAAGTTGTCTTATGCGTACCTACATCTTTCACCTTTAACTAATAATAGTCTAACCTTTGATCTATCTCTAAAAAAACACATGCTCCCTTAAGTTGATAAAACAAATCATCAATCCTTAGGAGAGGATACTTGTTCTTCATTGTCAACTTATTCAATTGCCAGTAATTAATATACAGCCTTATTAAACCATTTTTCTTCTTCACAAAGAGACTGGTGCACCCCATACGGAAACATTAGGGTAAATGTAACCCTTATCAAGCAATGCTTGCAATTGAGTATTTAACCTTTTCACTTACCATCCTATAAGGAGCATTGGACACTGGCATCACACTTGATACTAATTCAATGCCAAATTGTACTTCTCTCTCTAGTTGTAAACCTGATAAATCATAAGGAAGAACATCATATAAATCTTTCACTGTAGGTATGTCCTAAAGTTCAAGTATGACTTTTTTGGTGTTCCTCATAAGAGCTAGATATGCTTGGCACCCAATTCTAAATAACTTCCTTACAACCATTGCAAATATCATATTAGAGAGAAAGTTAGATCTCTCACCCATAACTATCACTTTATTACCACCAGCTATCTTAAAAGTTATCCTTTTAAGCCTATAATCCACTACAACTTGATCTTGGATAACTAATCTATAGCAAAAAATCACATATAACTCATCAAATGGTGGCTAAATCAAATCTACTAAGAACTAATATCCTTGACAGCTCATTGGCCAATCCTTGTACACTTTGTTAAGAATAACACTATGTCTTTGAAGGATTAGAAACTAACATCACATAATGCATTGGTTCAGTCTCAAGGTTCCATTTTTTACAACAATGTTGTGCAAATGTATGAATAATTAAACCTAAGATCTATTAATACATACATAAAAGAATCAAAGAGAGAGAATGTAATAATTATGACATCTAGAGCATCCTCATCTTCTCTGGCTCAGATAACATATGTATAAGCTAGAGCATAAGCATCTAGTTTTTGCACTATCTTAGATGTAACCCTTTGAGAACCTTTTAGACTATCTTGCTTGCTAAACCTCTTACAAGTAGACACCATAGCTTTAGCCTTTCTAGGCTACACACTTATATCCTACACCTTAAGACACTCACTGATCTTGTGATCAGAAGATTAATATCTCAAACAAGCACTAGACAATCTCTAACAAATGCCACCGTGCATCTTGCCATAATGCTCACATAGACGAGTTGTAGCACCTCTAGTAGTAGACCTTAGAGAACAAGCCACTGATATAACTCGATAATCTCTTTTACTACCACTCTTATTCTTCATAATGGGACCTTGTGCTTGTAAGCCCTTCTACTTCTTGCTTGAGGTAAAGGAAACACTACCTTATCCTTGCCCTCCTTATTTTGCCCTTTGTTCTTCTATTCTGATCTTATGTATTAATGTCTTCCAACTCTATGGCAATAGAAACTAGCTGAGAGAAATCTTTAATCCGGCTAAGTGCCACACCAGATCTCATATGGTGGTTTAAACCATCCTAAAACTACTTTCATCTCATAGCTTTAGTAAGGAACATATCATCAGCATACTTAATCAGCCTAAAAAACTCTTTCTCATACTCAAAGACTGATATCTGATATTACTTGAGATATCTAAAGTTTTCACTAATGTACCTCTTTTAAAACTTAACTTGAAAAACTACCATGTAATGGCCTTGACAGGTTTCCCTTTGATTAGTGTCTTTCATTAACGATAGATATGGAATAAATCAAACTCTCTACATTGGTATATCGCATCTGCTCTATTATCCTAGTTGTCTTCTCCAACCAATACTTTGCCACTACAAAATTATCCTTTTTAATACCCTTAAACTCTTTAGCTTTAGTCTTCTGGAGCCTTTCAATTACATTCCTCCTCTTAGGTTCTGGTGGAGGTACTAGAGGTTACAACTATAACATATTAATAATAGCCTACCTTAATAGCTAGATAAGCTCAGGTAGTATCACTTGTTGACCTTGAGCTTGAGTAAGGACTCACAAGCTATAAGTTATCTAGTATTACCTACACTCACAAGTGAGTAACTCTCAACCTCCTTATCCATTGCTTAATGAGAGCTATGGGACATGATTCACTATGTCAATGGAGAGCATTTTGCATTAGGGTTCATAGTTATACATGTAATAAAATGCTTGTGCATATCAATTCACACATATGCAATCACATTCGTAATAGACTCAAGTTTACACAAGTAGGAACTATCTAAACCAGTAATCTTATCCCAAACCACCTAAACTAGGCTATGATACAATAAAATGTGATGCTCTTTCTACTAACATCTTAAACTAGCTTAACTAATAATCCAAAGACATATAAAAAAAGCCTCATTATATGCCAAAGTCATCAGAAACACTCTTATACACATATCCTTTGTATCACATACACATATACACATTCTCATATGTATAACATTCATATACATGTATACAAAACCATTAAAGATAATATATATAAAAGTAACTATGTATAAAACTATGTTTAGGCCACCAAACCAGTCAAAGCCTTATTACATATCCAAAACTTCAGTATAAACATGACAAAACCAATGTCTATCCAAAATCCATGAACAAATGAACATATGAAAGAATGTTTATTAAAACTATGATGATATTATCAAAACTTTGCTATGGAACTCCTCTTGCTTATACTTCTTTTGTTGAACTAATGACTTTAACCTACATGTGGAAAACCAACATGCCAAGCAAAACTTGCTTAGTTGTATATATACCAACCATGGTCACCACTAAACATAGAAAAGGACATATACAAAAGCATATACCCATAATTATGCATTATTTAACTCATATTCATGCCTTAACACACTTATAAGCTCAGCCATGCATGAATTTACTGTGCTTGCTTTTGATAGGTTACCAAACTCATTAACACAACATATGATCATGCAATTTAATCATTTACATATATCATTATATCATATAGCTCATATATGTTAGCATATTCTAGTCTCATGTCATGATCACATGCTCAATGCAGATCTTCACTTAATAGTCTCATTTAGTTCATTTATTCATTGGCACTTATCATTCAATCATCACATTCAATTTATTTAATTTCCCAGTGTATCCTAGACCTAATAGACTTTATAATGGGTTTGTACAGTGACTACTATACTTATATGGATATACCTACAAAGACATATGTACACAGTTATTGTGATCTTACATGTACGTGCCCATATTAGTTGTATAGTGTTCTCCACATGGACTTAGTGGTTGTACCCATAATACAAATATGTATAGTGATAGCTTATCTTATGTTGGTATACCCACACATGGCTACACCTGCCACATATGGGTCACTTGATCAATGGCCAAATCAAAATAATTTGTAGTCCGACTAAAACCTTAGTAGGCATGCCAACTTATCTAAATGTTATGGAAAGTTTAAGAGTACATGGGCATATTATCCATTCTATCTCATTTTTCGTGTCGATCAATCACTTAAGCATGACACATATATATATATATCATGTGCATTCACTTAATAATGGTCACATATACTCATATTCATTCAGTTCACATTCATTTTCATTTATAATTAAAATTGTTGGCTTATATAACTCATAGCCAACTCATACTCAATGGTATGTCTTAATAATCTCATATGCTGATTGCAATTGTGCTCATAGCATATAAAAAATCACATGTCGATCATAAGCTCATATCATATTATTTATGCTTCTTAAGCATACTACATATACAATACGTCCTTCATTCAAAACCACATTTTACTATTTTAGAAGTATACAAATGCATCAAATTCCAATAAAACATGGAATATGATAATATCAAAACATTAACTATTTTCAGTACATATTGTATAGCACTTTATCACATTCTCCCATCCAATCAAGTTAGCATAAACCATATTATTAGGGACCAAGCTCTCAAATCACATCCTCAATGGTTTAAGAAATTTATAGAATCATTTGGACTCATAAAGTCCCAATTAAGAAACTTAAAAATCTAATTAAATCAATTTTTTCATTATTTGATAAATCAATCAAAAATTTGTAAACATCATGAAATAATCCTATTTAATTTCAAATCTATGTAAAATAAGGTTAAATTAAATTAAACATAAAATTAAAAAAAAGCTAAAAAATCATTTGGAAAAGATTATAATTGATTTAAATAAAAAAATCATTGAAATATTAGATTAAAATCTAATTTTTAAGCATATCTTATGACCTTATGGCCATAGGCCAATGTTGGTCACGGCCAGGAATCCATTGACTCAAGGCACTTTTTTAAGCATTAAAAAGGGGTCATGGTCATGAGTCTCATAAAATGATCGAGACAAACAATGTTTTTCAGCAAAAAAACTCATGCGAATTTCATAATTTTCAATCCATAACTTTTTCAAATTATATCCAAACAATACACAATAAAATAACATGCATTCTAGGTTATTTTCCTCATAAAAAACACATCAAAAATTAAAAAATCTCATATTGGGATAAATAATCCATAGATTATAGTAGAATATATTTTTTAGCAAATCATGCAAAAAATCATAAATTAATAGCACAAATCACTCAAAAACAAATAGATAATCATTGCTTGAGTTTATTCACATACCAAAAATCCTAAGAATCATTAAGAATCAATTTTAGGTTTCAATAGCAGCTTTTCCTTTGGCCTTAAGCTTAAAGATTCAGCTCTTTCCTCTTAAATCTAAAAAATTTAGCAACTAGACAATAAACCACATAAATACCAATTAGAAACATATCAAAGATGAAGAGAATACATAATCAAGATTCAAGAATTACTTATTTTCAGAATTATGGAAAGAGATTGAGAAGACTCTTGAAGAATCCCTTGAGATTGAGTAGGAAATTAGAGAGAAATAGAGAAAAATGAAATCTAAATTTTTCCTTAATTATTTTTTTGCTCAAATCTCAATTAATTTCCCTTTTAAATGCCTTGATTAGATAGCTAGGATTTAATCTTAGCCTCTATCTAATGGCCCATAATTCAACAAAGTAATAATTCTCCTAAAAAAACTATTAAAAATGCAAAAATGCACTATTAATCTTCTAATTCATTCATTAAGTTCTTTTAACAATTAGCAAAAATTGCAATTATGCTATTACTAAAATAATTAACATAATTAAATTTGCCAATTATCTTAAGGTATTATAAAGAGACAAGCCCTATAGTGAATTGCTTCTATTATGGTAAAACTAGACATTGGAAAAGGAATTGTAATGCTTACCTTGAGTATTATAGGAAGTAGGAGTATGGAAATGCCTCTACTTTAAGTATTAATGTTATTAAGAGTAATACTAGTACTGTTATTGATAATCACACATAGGTATTGAATACAAATTATTATTCTCACTTGGTTTCTAATTTATAGGGACTAAAGTGTAATAAGAGACTAAATAAGGGTGATGTGGACATATGAGTGGCAAATGGAGCAAGAATTGTTGTATTAGCTACAGGAACATATTACTTAGATTTGCCTTTTAGACTTGTAGTAGGACTTAATAATTATTATATTCCTTCTTTAAATAAAAATATTATTTCTTTATCTTGTCTTATTGAACAAGATTTTGATATTTTAATTAATAAGAGCAAAGTTTGCGTAGTTTATAAGAATAATGTTTTATATTGTTCTACTTTTAATATTAACATGATTTATATTCTTGATAATCAAAAGAAGATCTATAACATTAATACTAAGAGATAAAAGGTTGATAATTTGCAACAATCATTCTTCTAGCACTATAAACTTTGCCACATAAATGAGAAGTGTATGTTTAAGTTGTATGAGTCTTATGACTTAGGTTCATTTGATTATAAATCAATTGAAACATGCAAATCTTATTTATTGGACAAGATGATAAAGACACCTTTTAGTGGAAAAAGTGAATGTGCTAGTGGGATTTTGGACCTCATTCATACAGATGTGTGTGGCCCAATGACCACATATGTAAGAGGTGGGTTTTTCTACTTTATTACCTTTATTGATGACTACTCATGATATGGGTATGTGTACTAGATAAAGTAGAAATCTAAAGCCTTTGAAAAGTTTAAAGAATTAAAAATGAAGTTGAAGAATACCTTGGTAGAAGTATTAAAACACTTTAGTCAGATCAAGGTAAAGAATACTTAAGTTAACAATTTTAGAGTTATCTAAGAGATAATGGGATATTATCTCAATGAACTCCTCTACATACACCATAGCATAATGGTATGGCTAAAAAGAGAAATCAAACCCTATTGGACATGATTCAATCTATAATGAGCTTTGCAACTCTACCCAAGTCTTTTTAGGGTTATGCACTAAAAACTACTATTTATCTCTTAAAAAGAGTTCCATTTAAGTCGGTTGATGTTACACCATATGAGATATGGTATAACTAGAAGCTAATTCTTTCACACTTAAAAAGTATGGGTTATTTTACTTATGTGAAAAGAATTATGTCAGATAAGATTAATGCTAAATTTGACAAGTGCTTATTTGTGGGATATCCGAAGGAGTCATTTGGATATTACTAATACAATACTTTGGAACAAAAGGTATTTGTTTCAATAAATGATATCTTCCTAGGGAAAGAGTTTCCCTTAAAGGAATATAGTGGTAGTAGAATTGAACTTGATGAATTTAAAGATCTAGAAATAGAGACAGATCAACTGATTGATCCTAAAACTAATACACATGAGGATGATGATGTAACAATAGAACCTGTGGTAACATAAGTTCCTAAATGTTCTACTAGTGTTCATAATATTCTTAAGAGACATGGATTTCTCATAAACAAGAATAGTAATGTAACTATAGTAAAAGAGGATAAGTCTTTGATTGATAGAGAGGTTTTAAAGAGTTTAGAATCAAAATTATGCTTAAAGGCCACTTAATTAAAAATGGATTCCATGTATGACAACCAAGTACAGACTTTAGTTGATGCACATGATAGAATAAAACCTATTAGGTGCATATTAATCTTCAAAAAAAAGATCAACATAGAGGGTAAGGTTGTTACCTATAAAGTAAGGCTGGTAGCAAAAGGTTATCATCAAAGGCAAGGAATTAACTTTAATAAAACCTTTTCACTAGTAGCTATACTTAAATCTAGTAGGATTCTTCTTGCTATTGCCACTCATTATGATTATAAGATTTGGCAGATAGATGTGAAGACAACTTTCCTTAATGGAAACCTATCAGAGGAGGTGTACATGAAATAACCTAAGGGATTCATATCCATAAATAATAGCAAGGTATGTAAGCTTCAAAGGTCTATTTATGGACTAAAGTAAGCATCTAGGAGCTGGAACATTTGATTTGATGAGATAATCAAAGAGTTTATTTTCTCATAGAATTTGAGTGAACCTTGTGTTTACAAGAAGGTTAGTGGGACTATAGCCATTTTCCTAGTGCTATATGTGGATGACATATTGCTCATGGAAAATGATGTCTTAGTTCTTTAGTTAGTCAAGATTTGGCTATTAAAATAGTTCTCTATGAAAGAACTTGGTGAATCAACCTACATATTTGGGATAAGAATCTATAAAGATAAATCCAAGAGGTTGATGGATCTTTCATAGTCTAAATATATAAACAAGGTGCTAAAAAGGTTTAACATAGATCTCTCAAAGAAATTATTCATTCTTATGTCTCATGGGAAGATTTTTTCTAAGTTTACATGTCTTAGGACACAAGAGGAGAGAGAATGTACCATATGCTTTTGTTATTGGATCTATCATGTATGTTATATTATGTACTAAACTTGATATAACATTTGCTTTAACTGTTATGAGTAGATTTTAATCTAATTATGGAGAAGACATTGGGTGGCTATTAAGAATATCCTTAAATACTTGAGATAGACTAAAGATGTATTCCTAGTATATAGAGAATGGGATTTGCAATTAAGCAAGTATATGGATGTTAGTTTTTAGTCTAATAAAAAGATAATTGCAATTCCCAGTTAGGTTACCTATTCTTATTTATAGGAGGTGCAGCTAGTTGGAAGAGTTCTAAATAGGATACAATTATAGACTCGACTATTAACCAGAGTACATTGCTTTCTGATGCAACTAAAGAAGCAGTATGGATCGAGAAGTTCATTACTAAACTAAGAGTGGTCCCTTCCATTATTGACCTAGTACCTTTGTATTTTGACAACAATGGTGCTATTGCATAGGCAAAGGAACCGCAGTCTCATCCATGATCCAAGCATGTACTCAAGCACTACTATCTCATTTGGTAGATAGTTGGTAAGCAAGATACAAAGATTGAGAGAGTCCCTATCGATCAGGACATCATTGATCCACTCACTAAGGCACTGTCACAAAATAACTTTTATCTCTATGTAAATAATATGGGTATTTAATACTTTGTTGATTGGCACTAGTGCAAGTAGGAGATTGTTAGTTACACACCTTAGAGCTTATATGTAGCATGAATATTTTGTGTACATTTAAACATTTTTTTATTATAAAAGGCATTCTTTATTACATATTTGCTTATGTTAATTCATTTGTTTGATATTGATCTTAAATTATGTAATAAAGTCTATGGTATTCTTTCACAGTGCAAAGGAAATCATGAAGAGTTCACGATGTGAGATTTTTATTGCAATAAAATGTGAAATACCAAAACTACCCCTAGTTATAGTATTAACAAAATTATGACATTGTTAATGCAAGTAGACTAACACCTGTTACACTTTTTGGCCTAGTCAAATAATAGTTCTCACAAGCTATAAGCATCGTAATGCTTAGAGTTAACATACAGATGCTTACTTGGGAAACAAGTCCATTAGAGACCTAATATAAGATGTTCATATGGATACATAATATATGTCAGTGAAAGAATCTCATTATATTAGTTATACAAGTATCTTCTAACTTTAAATCACAAAGGTTATCTTAAATATCAAGAGCTATGCTTTGACTCTGGTGCTTTTGCAACATTGCAGTGTATATATAGCTAGGTGATTATGTATAGCTCGAGATACTAAAAGGTAGTTGAGTGATCAATAGAGGATTCACACCCTAAATTATAATGGCGAGTTTATCTCATTGTTCTAATATAACTTTATTTCAGGAATCTTTAGCCAAATTAAAATGCAAATGTGAATGGGATTCACAAGGGCATTTTAGGAATAAAGATGAAAATATTAGAACTAAAATATTTAAGGCTTAATTAGACATACCTTATTAAGCATTAAGTTGACAAAAGTCCATACTCAAACCTAAATGAGATAAAGTGTAGTGTAAAGGTGAATTGCGTAGTAACTAGATATGGAAGGGTTAAGTCAAACCACTTAAATTTTTTGACACTCCAGTAGTCTAATTGTGTGGCTAGATACCTCTCAAGAATTGTACATAAGTGAATTATTATTTGGAAGTTAATTATAAGCTCAATTAAATTAAACCACAAGAGTCCCAGTTTGACTAGGAGTCTAATTCACTGTGTACATCCAACGTGCTTCAAAAACCCATAGGGTCACACAAAAAAGAACTTTGAGGAAATTCAAAAGAGTTTTGAATGGTTTAATGATATGAGATATCATTAAAAGATGAATTAAAAAGAAAGAATGAATAATTGGGCTTAGAGCCTAATCAATGTGTAGAGGTTCGAAATTAGGGTTTTTAGAAACTGGGCCTTGTTAAGCCCAAATGGTAAGTCTGATATTTTAGACATTCTAAGTGTTAAAAAGGCCTAAAATTATAACTATAAGCTAATAAAAATCAAGGCCTTTTTAAGCCTTAAGGGATTAGCCTAGACAAAACACAAAAGTATGTGTATAGGCCTAGTAACAGGCCTATACACATAAGATTGTGAGGGGCCCAATCTTTGTGGTCCTTTAAGCTGAGTTTAGGTCATATTTTAAGACTTAAAATTTGACCTATAAAGGTTTTAAGAGAATACAAATACATCCTTATATATCAGCCACTAGAGAGCCATTATCTTTGCAAAACATGCATAGAACTCTTTCTTTATACACGAATTCTTTTCTTCTTAATTCATCTGTATGAATTGCTTACTAGCCCTAGCAATTCCTGTAGCCTTTATTTTAAACTATTTATATGGATATCTTAGAGGTGTTCCTAGTGAGGATCATTGTGGTTTGTGATAACCCAATAAGACAAGTAGTAAATATCGATACACTGCTTTATTAACTATTATTGATGAATTTTGAATCTTTTGAATTTGTTACTGATGGCTGGTTTTCTCAAAAATTTTAAAACTTCCACTATACTTCCTTGAGAAAACCAACACACTCACCAAGGCAAACTACTTTTTAAGGGACACTCAAGCTTATGTCTCAAGTCAAATTGGGACATGGCTTTTGAGAGGCCTATCTTAGTCTAACCCACCTCAGTCAAGGTACCTCTAGCTAGAGACTCCATTAGAGATGCCCTCCATGAGAACTTGATTCAAAAGTGCCCCATAATTAATATTGGTCGAATCTCTAGTTCTAAGGTTTATCATTTCCCAAATTGTATATAATGTTTATAAACTATCCCCTTATTTCCTTTTGGTGGCGTTCCAAAGCATGACCCATTTTCACTCAATTTGGTGAAATGTTAGGGATGATAATCACTAAAGCCTTATAATTAGATTGTATATAAAAGGGTGAACCAATTGGTTATTATAAATCATGATTGGGTAGACCTATTGTGAGGAGCCTCGTTTAGAGGATAATAACATTAAGAACATACTATACTATAGCCCTATAAAGTTGGCCTAGATATACTTTGCTTTAGGATACTATAATAGTTTGCATCATATATGATATGGACTTCTATTACAAAGTGAATTTTTATCTTTCTTGAAATGGGGTTAAACTCATTAAGCCTTTTAGGGTTGGGATAAGCTAGGCTAATTTTTGAAATGATGGAAATTCATCCAACAATAGTCATTGAATTTTATTTATGCTTAGAATAAGGAGCATTATATTGCTATTTTGAAACCATGTAGCATATGTATTCATGTGTCCCTCACTGATGCTTGAATAGAGCCCAGGTAGTTGCATATGTTTATCTCTACTGTACTCATGTATACATGTATGCATACATCATCTCACATTAAATAATCATCATTCATCATGAACCGATCCCTTATGGTTGATAGCCATCATAGGTTATAAAGGTTAGAAAAGACCATAAAGAAGGCTTATTTATAATTCATTGACATCAAGCTCATCGGGTATTTTTTTGGAAGTGATTGATGATACGAAAAACTAGGCACTTTTTTTGGACAAGAACTTAACCAAGCCTTATAACGGAATGAAAAAGAGATTGATGAAGCACTAGCAACCTTTAACTATAAAATGCTTATAGCTTATCAGCCACCTTAAGCCAACCTATAAATAACCAACCAAGAACCTTGATAATGCCTAATCACCTGCCCTACTACAATCGCACCAGATAGCAACCTTGCCTAAACCATGGACAAGTAAAAAGGTTTACTTGGATTAACATTGACAATGATTATGTGGAAGATTTGGTTGATGAAATGAATTTGGATGAAAGAATCAACAAATTAAACCTTTGTCCCAAAAGAGGAAAATTCAATTATCTGTAAATTATAAGATAAGATTGTTGCCAAGTCTCGACGGATGTCTGGTGGTAGAGGTATTAACTTGCAAGACATATCTTTAGAGTTTAAAGAACAATTATTGTGTAAAATTTGCATGCTGATATGAGCAAGTTTAATGGGACATCGAATCTAAGAGTATACCTTAAGCATTATACAACCTTTATAAAGGGAAAAAGGCTCACCATAAAGCAAATCTTGGGCTTTTCTAGTATGTCATTAACAAGCAAAGCCCTTGATTGGTATCATAGTCTTGGTAGAAAGACTAGAAAGGATTAGGGTGAGCTTGCTTAAGCTTTTGTTGACTAGTATTATTGCAACATTAGTGTAGAGGTAACCTTTAAAGATCTAGAGTTGCTAAAATAGAAGAGTAATAAAACATTCACAATATATAGAGATGGAGAGCTATGGTGTTCAGAATGAGAGATTAGCTTAAAGAGATTGATCATATGAAAATAGTCATTTCTAATGTAGCTTAATATCTAAAGGCAAAAGGGATTAAAGATTAAGAGTCTCTGAAACACATTGCCATGGACTTAGAAGAGGAAAATCAAGCTAGCAAGGGTAAGAGAAGCTTAACTCTTAGCTGGAAGGGGAATAGCTATGAGGGTCTGATCACCAAAATAGCTTATGTCTCTACCATTATAGAGCAACACTACTTAAACTTAGGGCTCTTACTATCTTGGTGGCTTAAAAGGGTACAAAAAGAAAGGAAGTTATATCCTTTACCTTTAAAACTTTTTAGGACCTAAGGCACACCTAGACATAGTTTAAATTAGTATTGTGAATACCATTAGCACATTAGTCATCTCATTGATTATTATCATTCTTTATGGAATTCAATATAAGACCTTATTGACAACAAGCAAATATCGAACCCTAAAGAAGGAAAGAAGAAAGGGCAAGGTTTTTATTATAGTGTGCCTCCTCTAATTTGTGTGTTTAAGTTGGGTTTTCCTGAATAGGTGGTCTTTAAGACACGTATGGTGCTATCATATTGGTGAGGTCGATAAGTGTAAGGGAGGTATGGTATTTAAAGTCTGTATTCAGGGTGGAAAAGTTTTTTCTATAGATAGATCAATACAACTTGTGCCTTAATCCCAAGAACTGTGTATTCAAGGTGACCTTAAACAAGTTACTTAGATATGTGATTAGCCATTGAGGGATAGAGGTGGAATAAGATAAGGCCAAGGCAGTCATTCAAATGCTTGCTCCTAAGATAAAGAAAGAAGTAAGAAGGTTTCTAAGAAGAATCTAATATATTGGTAGGTTTATCACTAAGCTGAATGCAATTTGTGAGCCAACTTTAAGTTAATGAAAAAGGATAATACAGTGAAATGGAATGCATAGTGTTAAGTGGCTTTTATAGGATAAAGTAGTTTCCTATTAATCTTTTGATTTTGAGACTGCCACAACCACATAGGGTTCTAATTTTGTATTTATCCATCAAACAAAGTTTAGTAGGGGTGATGATAGCATGGGAAGATGAGTTTTGGGTTGAGTTTGCCACCTGCTATTTAAGTAAGAAGTTTTTTCCATATAAGGAGAATTACATGGCATTATAAAAGATCTATTTTTCTATAATATGTGCTTTGAAAAAAGGCATTGTTTTTAATATTACATGATATAAGCAATGACAATGTTTAATCTACTGAGACACCTTCATATTGCTCCACCTTTGGTAGGTAAGTTAAGTAAGTGGTTAATATTATTACAAAAATTTGATGTAGAGTATATCACTAAGAAAAAATATTAAAGGGAGAGTCATAGTGGAATTTTTGGCATAATAGCAGATTGAGGGTGATCAGTTTGAATTTGAATTTCCTAATGAGGCTCTAAATGTTATTACAAAGAATGTTTAGGTAATATACTTTAATGAAATATCTAATAACAAAGAAGATGGTGTGGGGGTTATTTTGGGTTACTTTTGAGGGTGAAGTAATCCTATTTACAAAAAATCTAAACTTTTGAGCTATTAATAATGTAGCAAAATGTGTTTTTAGGTTAGATCTACTATGGTTCTAGGGAAAATTTTGTAAATGTATATGAGAATTCAATGTTAGTGGTGCATTAGGTTTTAAGAGAATGGTTTTGTACATGGAATTTCTAAATTACCTAAGTTTAAGGTTTGCATTTTCTATCATTTACCAAAAGAAGAGAATCAGAAAGCAAATGCCTTAACTATTTCAGTATTAGTACAAGATAACCCAACAAGAGCCGAAATGAGATAGGTCATGTTGTCAAGTTTTAAAAGCTTTTGTTTTGAGAAGGAATAGATCATGGTAACTAAGGAAGTTGATGGTGAGCCTTAGTACTTCAACATTTAGTAGTACTTAGAAGATTAGGTATACCTCAAAAGTGCTTTAGATAAGGAAAGAGTAGTATTATGGAAATTAGTAGCACAATTCAAATGTTTTAGAGCTAATATGTACAAGAGAATGCTAGATAGGTTGTAACTTACATATGTGGACCAAAGGGAAACAAAATAGATTCTAGAGTAAGTACATGTAAAAACCTATAGAACCTAATGAACAAGATTAGTTTGGCTAAGAAAATCATGAGACAAGACTTCTATTGGCTGACCATGGAAGTAAATTATGTTGAGCTTCTCAAGAGTGCTATAAATGTCAAATGCATGTAAATATGAGACACCTACCCTTATAAAATTACACAGCCTAGTAGCACTATGGCTATTTATGTGAATCAACATAATTGGGGAGATAAGTTTGATAGCTTCGAATGGACATAAGTACATCACAGTTGTGATTACTTACTTCTCAAAATGGGTGAAAGTTATTTCTTATAGTAAATTGGGTGTAAAATATAAGATCCAGCATCACAACTCCCTCTACAAACCTCCAACAAATGGAGCAATGGAAGTAGCCAATAAGAAATTGTAAAGATCTTTGCAAAGATGGTGGAAACTTATAAAGACTAAGCTACCTTTCTCCTTATAAGGTAATAAAACTTAAGTCTACAATTCTAGTAGCACTACTCCATTCTCACTGGTATTGTAAACACCATAGTTTTGGGCCTATGATAATAACTAGAGATAGGCCCAAGCAACAAGATTAAATACCTAGAATCAAGGTCCACTTGTACTGTAAAGGTATCTAGTCTACATGGACCAACTGACTACATGTTTGTATAGATTAGCCAATAGCCAACAAAAAGTATCTGAGCCTATAGCCCATGGTTTGTTGGACCTCTCGAGCTATGGTCAACATAGACCTAGTCACTCAAACTTGATTTGCACAAACCTAACTTCAAAAGCTCAAAGAATTTAGCTTTCATATTAGAATTCTAATTTCTAATCTAATGAGAATTCCTATCCAGCTGAATGGGAATATCTCATCTAAACCCTACAAATACTCCTTTAAAATCATCATAGAAAATCATTAACAATATCCAATCATCAAGAACAAACCCAACTGTGAAAGCTTTTTCTATGAATCTAAAACTTCATTAAATCCTTTATTTTCCTCTAACCACAACACTAGTCTTATTACTTAGAATTCAAGCAATAGGTAAGATCTAAGGCTTTTTACTTATATCTTATTATTCTTTGTTTTCATTAAACATCGATGATCTCCAATGATTAATTAGCTACATAATGTGGTTCTCTATGATCCCTATGCTAATTATAGAAGTAAGTAAAGAGTTTATGTGTTTTATTACATTGTTAAATTGCTTGTGAATTTCATTCAATATTCTATTTCATAATTAGAGTCCATACAAACCTCTTCTCACAAGGATTTATGTCTCATGGACCTATTATGTAACAAACCTTATTTGTTTCTCAAAAAAAGTTTTATAAGGAAATATTACAACATAAATACTGTACATACACCTTTTTTCAGAGCAATATACCATATAAGTGCAATTGCAAAACAACTTAAAAAAGATAAACTAGAAAATTTCCTTTTGAAAACATTTTATTATCATTTAAAATAATTTCAATCTAAATAAAACTTTTCTAATTATAAGTAATCTTGCCAAAAATCCAACAGCATAATGGTTGTCTAGGGCATAATAAAAAATTTTTTAGTTGTAACAAAACACATCCAACAATATTCACAATCACTTTAAATATCATCTTACAATCTCAAAATCCACCAAACATTATCATTTAAGAATTTATCCTCTAAACTAAGAAAGCAAAGGCCAAACAAACATGAACTCAAAACTCCATTAGTCACATACTCACACAAATAACACAAGCACGCACACAATATACTATATTCACTAATTACTATCTAATAGCTATTACAATACACCATTTCTTAAGGATAACCATATGATATAACATAAAACATATAAAACAATTATACAAATTTTATAACATAGATACAACAAATGATGAAATCTAAAGGTTGTCTATT
>CANXYI011558271.1:0-11438 GCA_948208565.1 Hura crepitans | reverse complement strand
GTGTGTCTGTGTGTGTGTCTATGTCTGTATGTGTATGTGTGCGTGTTGATTATTGCTCATGTATAATCTATATATCTTTGTGCATAATATATGTCAATTAGACATAAATATAGGCATATCAACATTTATATGTATGGTATGCAATATATATAAATTGGTTATGCATATAAATGGATGGCATGTATTTAATAAATGATAAATGGTTAATTTTAGCACATATTATTTTGATTACACTGCTAAGTAAGTCACTTAGCATGTCATTTGTTTATGATGCATAGGTACAAAGATATTTTGATACTTAAAGCCTGGGGACATGAAGATTTAATTAAAAAAGGCCTTATTTTGGTAAAGCTCTTTAATGAAAATAGTTATGATGTATAAGTGGCACTCAAATGTATAATTAAAGAGGATAGGCCTAACTTGTATTTATTTTATAACTAAATTATAACTTAAACATTCTTTCTGATTTCAACATTTGTAAATTGTATTAACTACATTTGCATGTTGTGTTGTATGATATCTCTTTTAGAGGTTGAGATATCATATATTGTGTTTTTATGTTGTTAGAGTAATCAAAATATCACATTGTGATAGAGGCAATGTATGAATAATTATAAAAGTGTCTTTTTTATGTAGGTTACTATTTAAAATTTGGGATAGTGCTTGATATAGCTATTCTATTGTCAGACATTCCATACAAGGATTCCTAATTTTAAATAAGAAACATTGTTTAAAAAGTTTTTTAAAAACCTATATTTTTACACACAATGATTTTGAATAAGAATGATTTATAATAATTAAATAGGTAGATGAATTTAGATATCTTGATATATGTGCACACATTAGTTGGGCTCTACAACTTACCACTGTCTAGACTGAGTAAGGTGTGTCGAATTTGGTGGTATTTGAGCTCTAGTTTAGGCATTACTCATTAACATTTGAGTGCATTAGAGTGTCAAGGTTATATAGCACACTATTTGATGTCAAGGCTTATCAAATTATTTATGTGGCTATTGATTCAATGAGTGCTTCAGCACAACAAAATAAAGAAAAAGTTAAGAGTCATACTCTGACTATAGTGGCACTTAAGGCCATAATAATGGTGTCTACATCTGTGAGTGCAACAGGGAATGAACAAGTAGTAGGGCAAGTCCCACTAGTGTTTTTGTATGAAATGTTGCAACTATTAAAGCAAGCTACTACTACTGCCCCATTGCCACCACAACCACAACCTGAGGTACCATTGGTTTTCCAAAAGACATATCATGAGAGAGTGAAAGAAAATAATGGCTAAGGGCTTAAAGGGTGAATGAGAAGTGACAATTATAAAGGTGGAATATTACCTTGATAACACTGAGAAAATTATAAAGTAGATAAGGTGTACACCTGTAGAAAAGTCATATGCGCTTCCTCACTTCTTTAGAAAGAAGCTTTGAATTAGTGAGAGGATCTTATAAAGTACAAGATTGAGGATTAGGTGACTTCAGAGTATTTTTTGATAGAGTTCCATAAGAAATACATCACAGAGGACTACCTTGGTAAGAGGCATCAGCAATTCATGGATTTGAAGTAAAACTAAAAAACTATTGTTGAATATAAGAAGGTGTTCACCATGCTTAGCAGATATGCTAAGCACACCATCACCCCTAAGGCAGACAAGCACAAGAGGTTTGAGGAGGGATTACATGTTGACATTAAGTCCTAAGTGGTATTAATGATAATGGACTTCTCACAACTAGCGCTAGTGCACAGTTCCACTGAGGGTGTTTAGAAGGAAAACAAAGAATTTTATCAAAAGAAAAGGACATCTGGTCATAGAGCATCTAGTGTAGCTCCACTATCATGCAATAAATATAAGGGATTCCAATCTAGTTTGAGTTAGCAATCCTAGAAGTAGGGCTAATCATAGAAACAACATAGGGTTAGAAAGGAAAAACTAGATAGCCACAATTTCAAGTTGCTTCTACACTTGGATTAGTGAGCAATAAGAGTCAAGCTCCTCAGTGTCTGATATGCTTTAAGAGGCATAGAAGATAATATTAAAAGAAGCAAGGGTTATGCTTTAAAAATGGATAGTTGGGTCACATGAACAAGGATTTTCCTCAGGGATAGAGTGTGGGATAAAGATTAGCACTTGTATAGGCTAGAGGATAAAGGAGTCACTGAGGAGAGAGAGCTAAAGGAACTTAGAGAGACAAATTAGATTCTTGATATGAGTAAAGAGCTCCTATTTGATAGTATGCCATTAGAGCTCAGGAGGATAAAGATGAGCTAGATGTCCTAAGTGGTATATTTTCCCTTTTTAACTCTCCTATTTTAGCCTTAATAGATTCAAGGTCTACACATTCATACGTTTACACATCATAGGCATAAGATCAGGGCTTAGTTTTAAAACTACTTAACCTAGAGATCATGGTTGGTAAATGTATAGGCCATCATATGGTAGTTGATCGAGTTTATAAAGATTGCTTCTTTATTGATACAAGACCATTAGTTTCTTGCTAACTTGATAGAACTGCCCTTTGATGATCTTGATTTGATATTGGGAATGGACTGGTTGTCTAAACATCAAATGATTTTAGATTGTAAACATAAAAGGTTAACCCTCTAAACTGATGATAAGTTTGAAATCATAGTCATTGGAGAGAGAATCAATTTCTTATCCAATGTGATATATGTGGTCACTACTAGTTAGTCAATGAGAAAGGGTTGTGAGGCATATCTTGCTTATGTGTTTGACATTAGAATAAAAAAACTAGATGTTAGTAGAATACTAGTTGTCGATGAGTTTGTTGAAGTTTTTTCGAAAGAATTACCAAGTTTGCCACCAAAAAGAGAAATTGAGTTCAGTATTAAGGTATTGCCTAATATTGCTCTAGTTTCTATAGTGCCTTATCGTATGGCACCAATAGAATTGAATGAGTTGAAGCTTCTATTGCAAGAGCTGTTATGCAAAGGTTTTATCAAACTGAGTGTTTCACTATAGGGATCACTAGTTCTATTTGTTACGAAGAATGATGGTCCACTTCGTTTATATGTTAATTACTGACAGTTGAATAAAGTGGCCATCAAGAGCAATTATCTTATGCCATGGATCGATGATCTATTTGACCAGCTTAGAGGAGCTAGAGTGTTCTCTAAGATAAATTTGAGATCCGAATACTACCTATTAAAAGTGAAGGAATCAGATGTAGCAAAGATTACTTTTAGGACAAGGAATGGTCATTATGAGTTCCTAGTAATGTTGTTTGGGCTTACTAATGCTCCTGTAGCATTCATAAACTTAATAAATAGTGTCTTCAAGCTTTATCTCAACCTATTTCTTGTTTCATAGTTTACATTCTAGTTTACTCGAAGAGCAAGAAAGAGCAAGAACAATACTTAAGAGTAGTTTTTTAGGTTCTAAGAGAAGAAAAGCTATATGCCAAGCTTAGTAAGTGTAAATTTTGTTTGAGTAAGTGTCTTTCTTAGGACACATAGCATCAGCTAAGGGTATTATAGTTTACCTTAGCAACAAAAGGCAAAGATAGAGTGGAAGCCATCTAGGAACAATCTAAAGATCAGGAGTTTCCTAAGGTTGGTAAGGTATTATAGAGGCTTTGTCGAGGGTTTCTCATTGATAGTAGGCTCTATGATATGATTATTAAGGAAAGATGTTCAATTTGCTTGGGATGAAAAGTGTCATAGGAGTTTTGAGATGCTTAAGGCTATGTTAACGAAGGCTCTAATTCTTATACAGCTAGTGTTAAGATAAGAATTCACCATATATAGTGATATGCCTCACAATTAGTTAAGGTCTGTTCTAATACAAAAAGGCAACGTTGTTGCTTATGCTTCAAGAGAGTTGAAGAACAATAGAAGAATTACCTTACACATGATATAAAGCTTTATAGCCATTGTGTTTACTCTAAAGATCTTGAGACATTAACTATATGCAGAGAAGTGCTACATTTACATGGATTATAAGAGTCTTAAGTATCTTTGTACACAAAAGGTGCTGAACTTTAGATAAATATGGTGGATGGAATTAATTAATGATTATGACTGTCTAATTGATTACTATGTAGGGAAGGCCAATATAGTGGTTGATGCATTTAGCAAAAAGTTTATGGCAGCCATAAGAGCCATGATTATTGTATTATAGTTTGTAGCTAATATTTCTTTGTTAGCTCAGATATAAGTCAAGACTAGTTTGTTACATCATATAAGGGATTGTTAGAGAGATTATCAAAGGCTGATGAGTATTATAAGTGCTATCTAAGAGGGGAAGTTGATATAGTTTGAGACAAAGGAAGATGGTTATTTGTACTCCTATGAAAGAATTTGTGTGCCAGATATGGAATAGTTAAAGAAGTAGATTTTGCAAAAAGCTCATAGTGCTTCTTATGCGATGTCTCCTGATAGCAATAAGATGTATTAGGATTTGAAGCTTTCTTATTTATTGTCGGGCATAAATAGAGGTGTGTCTATGTATGTGATGAAGTGCCTTATTTGTTAGCAGGTAAAGGCTGAGTAACAAGTTCCTTTTGGATTGCTTTATCCTATAGCAATTTGAGAATGGAAATAAGATAGTGTAACTATAGACTTCGTGGTTAGGCTACCTATAACCAAGAGCAAGTGTGGCTTAGTATGGGTGATTGTAGATTGTTTGATAAAGATGTCTCGATTTACACTTCTGAGAATGGGCTACTCTTTAGGGAAGCTAGTAGAGATCTATGTAGATGAGATAGTTAAGTTGTATGAAGTGTCATCTTCGATCATATCAGATTGGGATCCAAGGTTTACATTGAAGTTTTAGAAGAAACTTCATAATGCCTTAGGTACTTGGTTGAGTTTTAGTATAGCATTCCATCCATAGTCTGACAGATAATCCAAGAGAGTTATTTAGGTTCTAAAGGATATTTTCAGGTGTTATGCATTAGAGTTCAAAGGAAGTTGTTACTAATATTAGTCACTAGTTGAGTTCGCTTATAATAATAGTTATTAAGTGTGTCTTGGCATGGACCCTTATAAGGCTTTGCATAGAAGAAAGTGCAAAACACCTTTGTATTAGAATGAGCTTAGTGAAACTGAGCTCATGGTGCTAGATTTTAAACAAATAGGGAAGAGAAAGTGAAGATCAATAGAGAGAGATTGAAAGTAGCTTCAGGCAAACATAAGTCATATGTAGATTTGAAGAGGGAAGAGGTGGAACATGAAGTGGGGATAAGGTTTTCCTTATGTTTTTGCCTTGGAAGAAGGTTCTGCAATTTGGGAAGAAAGGGAAGTTGAGTCCTCAGTTTATTAGGCTATACGAGATCATAAAACGTGTGCGGCCAGTAGCCTACAGACTAGCTTTTCCTTTAGAACTTTAACAAATCGATGATGTTTTTTTATGTTTCCATGCTTAAAAGATATAGGTCAAATCCTATGGATGTGTTAACAATAGAGGATATAGAAGTTAATCCTGACTTGTCATGTGAAGAAGAACTAGTGAGGTCTATTGATAGTACAAAAAAGGAACTGAGGAACAAGACAGTACCCTCAGTGCAGGTTCATTGGAAACACCACGGGATAGAAGAAGCAACCTGAGGGATGGAAGCTCAGATGGAGGAGCAATATCTATAATTATTTGAACAACCTAATACTTTAATGTTGAGGATGACATTTATTTAAGAGGGGAAGAAATGTAATGCCCCACAAATCCTGATAATTATGAATCGAAGTTTCTAGAGATGAATAGTGTTCTCGAGACCTGATATACACTGAAGACACCAAATGAAAGTATTAATCATAAAAAAATATTAGGTAAATTTTGAAATCAATATGAGGTTATTAGAGTGGTTAAAAATGCTAAGAAAGTTTTTACGATAGTGTTTTGGAAATAGTGACCAAGGTAAGGCAAAACCATAAAATAATCTCAAAGTTTCTTAAAAAATTATGAAAATTATACAACCTGATACTTAAAAATTCTAACATGTCTAATGGCATTGAAATTAGAATTTTTAGATATGAAGAAGAAATTTCTCATGAAATCAGGCAACATAAAAAGTAATGAAATTAATTGGTTTTTTCGCGCTTTTGAGCGCTAATTTTTAAAGGCACTTAGGGGAAGATTAAAGTGAATTATTTCTAAAAAAACAAAGCAATTTATTTGGCTCAGGGAAAGAATAAAATTTAGGTTAATAAAGCTAAAGCAAAGAATTTTAAAGATAGGGTATAAATAGGCTAATTTGACTTAATAAATCAAAAGCACTATTCCCCTCTCCTCTAACTATAGTCGACGCCCTCTCCACCTCGTCCCCATTTTCTTTCTTTAATCCTCTCTATTAAAGCCAAATCTCCACACTAAAATTAAACAATAAAGCTTCCATGCCTTATGAGTTATCTAAGAAGTGGAATTTTTGAGAAAAATAATATGGAATTATCAGTTTTTCAACCCTGTGAACAATAACCACAAATTTTTCATATAAGAATTTATGACTTCCATTATTTTTTCTAGATACTCAAGGTGCCCAATAGTTGATAAAATGGCTTTAGACTAATTTTTAGAGTTGTGGTTTATTTGTTATGGATTTTCAAAGTTTTATTTGATTTATGTTAGAAAATTCCAAACCAAACTATGAAAAGGGTAAAACTAAGGTGCAGATGGGTTTCTAGGAAACTTTTTAGTTTTCTTGGAATGTGTAATCGAAATAAGATGAGCACATTTATTCAAAATTCCTAAATGTTACATAATATGCCTACTATGTATTAAATGCATAAATGAGTAGTATGCCATTAATAATGTAAATTAATTATGTTGTCTAGTATGTAATAATTGTATTAAAGTTGTTGAATGATTGGAATGCACATAAATTAACTAGAAGTGTCATAAGTCCTATATGTGCTATTAAGAGTGTAAGAAGTAACATAATAGGTTTAACTATCTAATTTGAGAATTTATAACTATGAACATAAAATGAGACTAATTTGCTTATTTGGCATAATTGTGAATATACGAAGGAAAGAGGGGGCCTTAGGAATGTAATATGCTCACTATGTACCTTAGGTTTGGTATATGTACATAATATGTGAAAAATGCATTTATATGCTTTATGTGAGTATGTCATGTGACAATTGGTGTATTGGTCATTATTGCATGATGTATAGTGAAAATGTGTATTTTTTGGTCATTTTTATTTGATTAGGCAAATGACATTTGGTGATAAATATAAGTGTGATCATTTGTTTCAGATATTATCAAGAAGTTATAGGGACAAAAAAATTCCTAAGACCAGAAGGTTTAAATGTGTAAGAAAATGTCCTTGAAATGTGTTATGTGTAATGATGGCTAATTCACATAAAATGTACCTATATCACCTAGTATGCCCAAAAGGCATATAATGGGTAATATACATGATATTTCAGAAATTGTGAAAGATTTAATATATGAATGCTTTAATTGATATTTTTGAACAAGAATATGATTTAAGTCGTGAAAGAAATAATGTTTAGGAGTTAAAAGTGTGTTAAACTTGAAATGACCCAAAAAGAGCTCCTAGGAGTATATTATGCCATAATTTGAGAAATAATGACTATAAAGGCATAAAATAACCCAAAAGGATTTTATGACCTTATTTGAGTGTGTTTATGCTAAGCACATGTTAAAAATCCATATATGAGATAAAAAAAATGTGATTTTTGTGTATATGGCATAATGATTTGGAAAATGGGGCTTGTAGGATCAAAATACGCTTATAAGAAAAGTAAGAAGTTTTAATCTTCTAATGTCTAAAATATGCGTGTTAAACACTATGTAAATTTATCAAATGAGGTGAAACTAAAATTTATGGTTTTTAGCCTATGATATACAACAACCTAGGAAATGGATTTGTTGATTGGTTAACTAGGGGATATAGTAGCTGCTAAGGCACTTTGGTGCTTAGATAAGATCCAACGGTTCACTTTTAGTCTTACCTACGAATATGTGTGTTGTGATCTTTAGATCTTTATAGATGTAGCCATAAGTAAATGTCCCATAGGGGCCACTACATTGAGCATATGTAGGTACAATAGCATAAGTCTGGATGGGCACTACACAATAATAGTGGGTATAATAGCCATTAATGTCTAAAATACAGGCTACTACAAAAGTGTGATCCTATTATCCATAGGTTTGGGGTTATCTCCATTGGCATAAATTACTTAATAAAACAAACAATAAAAGTAAAATGTTATACATGCAATGACCTTAAATGGTTGATAAGTGCATATATGATGTGAGCATGGCTTAGTGTGATTAATTGATATATATATATATATATATATATATGTTGATTGTTGCTTATGTATGATCTGTATATCCTTGTCCATAATGTATGTCAATTACATAAAAATATGGGTATATCACCATTTGTATATGTGATATGCAATATATAAAAATTGGTTATGCATGCAGATAGATGGCAAGTATTTATAGAATGATAAATTGTTAAATTTTTTATCATATTTTTTTTACTACATAGCTAAGAAAATTGCTCATCATGTCATTTGTTTACGATGCATTATTACAAAGATTTTTTGATGCTCAAAGCCTTAGGACTTCGAGACTTAAATATAAAAGGGTTTATTTTGGTAATGCTCTTTAATGTAAATAGTTGTGATTTATGGGTGACACTTAAATATATTTGAAAAGAGGATGGGCCTAACTTGTATTTATTTTGTAACTAAATTGTAACTTAAACATTCTTTTTGGTTCCAACGTTTGCAAACTGTATTTGCATGTTATGCTATATGATACTCTTTTTGAGGTTAAGATATCATATACTATGTTCATGTCCTATTAGAGTGATTAGAGGATCATATTGTGATGGAGGAAGTGTCTGAATGATATAGAATTGCTTTTTTTTGTAGGTTACTATTTAAAATTTGGGACAGTGCCTAGTACAGCTGTTACGCTGCCAGATTTTCAATGTAAGGATTACCTATTTTAGATAAGTAACATTATTCAAAAAGGTTCTTCAAAACTCATGTTTTCACACACAATGATTTTGAATGAGAATGATTTATAAGAGGTAAATAGGTTGATGAATTCGGATATTTCGATATGCATACACATCTTAGTTGGGGATAACAACCTATTAGTGTTTAAACTAAGTAAGGGGTGTCACACAGGACCTATATGATGTGTGTTTACTATATGATTGCGTGTGTGCCACATATATTACATTAAATTCACCATTGAGTTTATACTCATTGTATTGGTGTTCTGATGCCCAAGTGAGAAAGCTTAAGGAGCTATTCAGCCACACTACCTACAGTGTAGCTGACAACTATTAAAAGGGTATATGTTTTTAGATCATTTATATGTGTATAAATGGACATGCACTCATGTATAGAGGGTTTAGAGCCTAGGATAGTAAAAGGGTTAGACTTGTATTTTAAGATGTTGTGGTCAATAATTGATTAACTATACATATAACATATGTATGTATCTATATATATGCTTAATTGTGTGTTTCCAACTAATATGGGTCTAAGAACTTGTGTTGTCTATATTATGACATGGATGACTTATTAGAGGAAAAAATTGCTCCATATGGTAGGTGATACATTAATGATTTATATAAAAGTGTTTTAAGGAGGTTTAAAGTTTTGGTTTTTCACCTAGTCAGTTGTTATGCTACCTAAATTTCTGTAAACTTGATAATTATGAAATATAATGATTTTTGGAATATATCACAATCAATATGAGAATATTAATAAGGAAATTGAACTAAAACAACATAGAATTCTAAGCTGAGTCACGTGGACAAGAAAAGTTAAATAAATGTTAGATGGGGTAGATTTAGGATAGGTGACCTTCGTGAAATATCATTTCCTATCAGGTTCCATTAGGGATCGGGTTGGGGGGTGTTACATTAATGATGGAATGTAAATGACAAGAATAATGGCATGAGATAACTACTTGTATTTGATGTGAAAAGTTGATATTTATAATGAGGCAGTGTCATAGAAAATGTGACATAAATAACTTACCATAAAATGATAAATAGGAGTTGGCAACATGTGTTTATCTTTTGAATTTATTAATGGACTTAAAAATGTAATAATGTGAATATGTCATGTAATATCTATGTAACTAAAATAAAGATATGGATAGACCATATGTGTTAGATAACCTACTAAATAGGTTGACCCATCATCTACGAAGTTAGCTATTACTAGGATAACCCGATGTCATGTTCATACGAGTGCAGCTACTTTGAAATCTATGAGGGCCACCATATACTTATATGTTTTACATTGATGATATACATATTAAACATGTTAGTATAGCCACCATGAGGTCTATGAGGTACATTACACAATTTCATATGAGTGCTACCACCATGAGGTCTATGAGGGCCACTGTACACTTTTATGCAGGTGTAGCCGCTGTGAGGTCTAGTAGGGCTACTGCATAATTTCATGCTAGTATAACTACAATGAAGTCCAATTTGGGTTGTTGCATACTCTCAAGCTAGTGCTATATGTTGGAATCCATGACCTCTTGCACAACAAAAAATTAATAGCCATGGATCCTAATAATGAGATGATTTGCCAAAAAAAATTTAAAACATGTAGCAAAGAAAAAGGATTTATAAGATTTTTACTATTTATCTTCGAAATCGATTCCTTACGATTTTTCTTCACACTGGGTTATTGCAAACCACAGTGCTCCAGTACAAAACACCTCCAATGTATCCACTATAGAATAGAGGGATAAGAACTCATAAAGAGAAGAATAGAAAAAAAATATAAAAGCTTTAGACTAGAAAGAAGGGAGGAAGCAGAAAATAATTTTTTATTCCGTGGCTCCTTTTTGTGTCTCAAAAAAAAATCCAACTTTAGTAGGCCTTTTATACCCTTTTAATTGCTATTATAGGCCAGTAATTATAGGCCCTTTTAACTTTTACAAGGCTGACCTAAGTTGGGGTTTTAATTGAATGAAATAAATGCCCAAAACTGCTTCCTTCTTATGCTTATGCATTAGGCCCAAAATAGGGTTTTTAGGCTAATTCTTTGCTCTAAGCCTAATGCTTCCTTTTTCTCTTATTTTATTTATTCCAATACCATCTATTAATATATAATTTCACATTATCTCCCATATCCTATAATTGTGTGACCATATGGGCTTCCGAAGCATGTTGGCAGCACACAGTGAATCAAAGTCCTAGTTGGACTAGAATTCTATGATCTAATCTTATTAAATCATTGTTAATTATCAATTAATAAATTCACTTAAGTACAATTTAAAAGAGACATCTTGTCATGGATCATGACTATTGAATTTTTAGAAGGTCAGTGGTTTGACCATTTTACCCTTCCATATACAGTTACCATGCAATCAACTCCTTTCACCACACTTATCCCATCTAGGTTTGAGTATGGACTTATGTTAACTCAATGCTTAATTAATTATGTCTAATTAAGCT
>CANXYI011558178.1:0-14001 GCA_948208565.1 Hura crepitans | reverse complement strand
AGCGATGTACGCTCTAATTTTTACCTGGGCTGCCCTTTTGTGAGTTTTCAACCTAGCGAGCTACTTTATTCTTTTGTATCATTTTTATGTTTTTTTTCTCTTTTTTTTTTGAATTCAGCTTTTCCATATTTGGTTAAGGCTTGGTACTTTAATCAATTGGGTTTAGGTTGCACCTTTTAAGATAGCTCAGTATGGTCTGGAGCTCTTGCCATAGGAGATGGAGCTTTTCATAAGTAGTTCATTGCAGGTGCTGGCTTCATACCCTTCTAGCATTTAGAATTTTTATGATTTAAATGTCATTCTTTTGACCTTTTTAAGTATTGCATTGATGATATCCTTCTTATTAGCTAATCTGAAGATTTTCTAACTAAATATTTTCTCTTAAATTTCCTTAACTTTTGCTTAGGTTCATGCTCTTGGTTGATAAGCCTAGCGGGAACTAGAAAACTTATTTCTTTTTAAATGAGGGCAACCATAGTTAAAAGGGGAATGCTCTATTGTTTAAGGCTTAAGGCAAATTTTTTTTACTATTGTAGGCTTTTAGAGTTCATCATCTTTTGACTTTTGAATTTTTGTGTGAATAAGGATCAAGAAAAGTTTGGCTTTTTAATGCAATTGCCATAAACTTTATAATGAATTTGATGCTTTCGATTTGGAGCCTATTGAATTTGGACTTTTTTTAGGATTTGAACAAAACACATTATTTTGAGTGTAGTTGCCACTCAACTTATTATTTCCTTTCTTTCATCTTACATTTAGGGATATTTCTCATGCTTTACAAGGAAAGATTAAGTTTTAAACTTCAAAATTATGTGTAGTGGTAGTGAACCATCTTGTATTGTTTGCAATAGATTTGGATTAAGCTGATTATGTTTATTTCTTTTTCTCTTTTTCTTCTTTTTGTTCTTTTTTTTCTTATTTCTTTTTATTTTTTTATCTCTTCAACTCACTTTTAAGAGTACCATATTATGCAATGATTGTGGTCCAAAGATTCTCAAAATGATGTTTTATTAAATCTTAATTGTTCCAATATAAAAGCAAGAAAACAATTAGGAAAGAAAACAAAGATAGTTTTCATATCTTTACTAGATTCTTCCATATCCTTGATTAGTGAGATTTTGTAGTTGGTCAAGAGTTGGTCTATGAGCTGGTAGGCCAAATGTTAGAAAAAGAGGGCTTTATTTTTTAAAAACTTGAGGAATGTTGGTTAAGTCTAGTAATGAGTGATCTTCAGGGTACGGTATCACACCATGGTTTATGAGATCTTGGATGGCTCAATGAAGGGCTTTACAATTGTCAGTTAGTTGGCTAGTCTTTTAGTGATAAGAATAATATAAGTCATGGTGATGGTTAGGTGCAAGTGGTGAAGGATGATGTTTAGGTATTAAGGGTTGGAGAAGGTTCTTTTCTTTCAATTCCTTGAGTATTATGGACAAAGACTTATTCAAATGGGGGAAGTCTATAAGGAATTGTCCTTAGCTTGATTCTTCGATTATTGCTTACCCCCATGGTTGAGTCCATGCCTATTGGGTTTTTCAAGATGCCTTATTGTTAAACTTCAAATTTCTCTTGTACCTTTTCTTTTTTAAGTGCTATCATTCTTTGTTTTAATGTTGCCATTGCTTTATTAAAGATGCTTCTAGTCACAAATTGACTTTTGCCATTAGTTTCAGGTCTAGTGGCCATTTCAGAGATATAGATTGTTGAAAAAAATAGATGAGATAAGTGAATCTTTTCCTTTGAAGAGCCTGAGTGAAGGATGATCCTTATAGTTAGCATGATACAGTTGTTAATATGATATGATACATGCTTTAAGCATTAATGATGCTATGTTACACATGGATGATTGTAAGATTGAAGGTTAGCAATGTACATGATGTGTCTAGACATAATGTTACTACACATACATATAGATATGTGTTAGATTATAGGATGCCAAGAGTATACATGGGATATAACATTTATGATTCAAATGTAGGCGATAAGTACATGACATGCCTAGATATAATGTGGATATGGGATGGATGCATGTTACTTATATTGGGTAAGATGATAGATGATATGTATGGTATGCCAAATGTGAATGCATGGATGAATAATGCATGACTAAGCCTATATGTTATTATGTGCCTAAGCATAATATGGCTGCATGTATACAAGTTGTTATGTGATAGATGTTACAACTATATTAGGCTAAATGATAAAAGGTAAATAATGGTAATGCCTACATGTAGTATGTATATAGATATGGATAAAGTTTACATGTTGCATGAAGATATACACATGTGTTTGGCTATGATTTGTATGGCAATGATGTGTCTAATGACTAGATGATGATGTGGACTATTCCTATGTAGTGTATGTCATAATGCATGACGTAAGGAATGGATTACATAGACGTGCATGATTCCTAGTGATGCCTATTATTCATTAATCCATCTTTTAAGAGTAAGCTTTGAAAGTTGACGTGATATAGGCTTTTCCCCTTTAAAGATTAAAATGTATTTATACAAATGACTAAAAATAAATTCATTGTTTTATTTTATTAAATGAAAAGACTACAAAAGCTCACTATTAAAGTAAACTTAAAAAAAAAAAAAGAGAAAGAGAGCTTCTAAGCTTTTGGATCAGGAATCTTCTTGGCATCAATGAGATTTTGAATGGTATGACGAAGGTTCTTGCACTCATCTATGAGATGCCCTGTCTTCTAGTGATAGGCACAATATAGATCATTCTTATGCTTAGTTGAGAGTGGCCCTACTAGAGGTTGGTATGGTAAGGGTTAAAGCCTCCCATCTTTTATGAGCTTGTCCAAGCACCAAGACATAGATCTACCCAATCTAGAGAAGCGTCGAGTGTTAACCATGTTGACATTAGTGGCTTAGCTTGAATTATCATCTTAATTGGAAGGTTTCCTATTTTTCTTTAATCCTTTATTCTAGAATGCTAGTTCAAGATCAATAGCTATGCCCTTGTGGTAATGCCTTTAGCAAAAAGCCTAGCATTCATATAGATATTAGCATTCTTGATGAACATCTTGATTTGGTTGATGTCATCTGGCTTGTTTCTCATTTTGAGCACCTTGTCCCTCCATCATTCTAAATAATCAAAAAAGGCTTCGTCAAGTTTTTGGCATACCAATTGTAAGCCTTTGAGGGTTACTTCCATAGTTGCATAGTTTGAGTATTGCTTGTTGAATGCATGAGCTAGCTCTTTCCAATTTATCTTGATCTTACTTTCTAAGCTATGGTACTAGTCTAAGGCTTGCCCAATTATAGACATACTAAACATACTCACCATTTGTGCTTTTGACAGGTTGGTCGACCTCATTGCTATTGTATATTGCTTCAAGTGAGTCCTTGGGTCAAAAGTGCCATCGAACTAGTTTAAATTTGGCATTTTGAACTTGTTGATCATGGCATGATTAGGCTTTAGACTGATGTCTTCTAGGTTAATGTCTTTGCCCCCCATCACTAGGTGACTCATGGCCCTTAGCTTTTCATTTAGTTCTTTGATTAGATCTTCCTCATAATACTTGGGTGTGAAACCTTATTATAGCTAGGCTTAATAAGGGGTATTTCTTCATTAAAAAGTTGGTCATCAACCATCTTTTTCTTGCCATTATTAGTAGTGGAAGTTTAGCCCTTATCTTGTTGGGCATTCATGCTTGATAGTGCATTGGTTATGGCAACCATCATCCTTTTCTCCATATCCTAAAGGGCTCATTTAGCATGGTCCTCATTACTAATTCATCTCTAGGCATAATTGCTCTTTTTTGGTAGATTATAGATATGGTGGCTACAAAATAGAGGGTTAGTGATAATGCATGAATTATCTAAGATGATACATGATATACATGAATGATGTTAATGTGGGGATGGATAGTTACTTGATGTAGGAGTAAAAAGTTAATGATCCTTTACAAGATGATAGCCTTTGATGCGTAGTATGTACTTGTGTGAAGTGTACTTAATGCATGGGTGTGTTTATGATGCATGGATATTAAGATGGAAATGTTAAAAGTTCATGAGATACATGTTTAAGCCATGTCATGAATATGCATTAAAACATGATATATACATGGTACATAGAAAACAAAAAGGATATAAAGTTTATGTTATGTAGTAAGTACATTGAAATATTATGCATGTGTATATAAAAAAGGATGCATGTTAGATGGACAAGGACAAACACAAGCAATAAGCCTTCTAACCTTATTACTCCCACACTTGTGGTCTTAGTTATTATTCCTAGGTAAGCTTATCTAAGCATCATCAGAGGATGCATAGGTTTAAATATGGGCTAATTAGGCCTAATAACCTCTCACATTTAAAGTGCATGCAAGGATAATAGCCTATAACATTTAAGTCTCATTTGAAGTGAAATTAGGTTGGGCCTATTCTAGATAAAAGGCACAATAGGCTTACCCCCACTTCAAATAAGGTTAAATGCAATAGGCCTACATAGCAATCATAATGCAATCACAATCTCTTAAGGTCATACAACCTAGGGGAAGTTGCTAAGTTTGACTATATGGGCTCATGGTTTGGTTAAAAGACTTATTGGCTCCCACAAGTGGAGGTCCTTCCTAACAGATCTTTCTAATCAAAGATAATAATGACTGATTATTTCACCTTTTCATATACCTAAAGGCATGAGGCTTATAAGTGATGGATATGCTAGCACTGCTCTATTCTTGAATGAAAAATGGAGCCATGGTTCACAACACTATTAAGTGTAAAAAGGTCATAGTTTATTTAGGATACAATGCATAGGATTAATAAAAATTAGAATATTAGATGGCATATTATTTAGGAACTTTCAGATTGAGATTCTCAGTCCCCATTAGAGTTGCCATTGTAGAGATTATGATATTTTTACTTAGGACAAGAGTGGTTAGTGGAATCACCACCTGGCCTTTATACTAGGACCTCTAATCTTTTGTACAAGAAAGGTTCAAAATTTAAATCTTATTTATGGTCCAATATTATGCCTTCTATGTATATTGTAACGTTTATCAATCCCTTTTCAATTAAGCATGCATTACATTTGAAGTATACATGTCACCTTTTCATGTATAAGAAGTAAATTGTGATATTTAAGTGAAATATGACAAGAATATTGTACAACCAGAAAATGGGTCATTCATTAGTTGTAGTGTGGCCTAATAATTACCCGTAATTCCATGAGAATTAGTGGTAATTCCCCAACTCCCATCTCTAACAGATTGGCCTTTGAAAATACATTTTATTATTGTGATTTTTTATTAAGAAAACTCAAATCCATTTTATTATGAAAACATCAATTAATTATGTATAAAATCATTTCATGTGAAAGTTAAGTTTTAGCATGTAAAAAAAAGTTATTTACTAGCTATTATAACCCCAAAATAAGTAATGAAGTATAAATAGTACAAAACCAAAAGAAATAATCCAAAGCATCAGAATGGTCATGTCCACATGGCATTAGGTCCGTATGGACTCTATAAGGCTCTGATATTAGTCCATGCAGACCATTGCTTGCAAGCATTAATGTCTGCCCAGACTATTACTCTAATGAGAAGGGTCACTTGCATATAACTCAAAGAAAGAGGTTAAATGATACCAGATAAAGAATACATAAAGAACATATAACAGGGACAAAATATGAATATATGTCAAAATTGGAAATCAAAGATAATGTCTGTGGAGCCTAAGTTCCTCATGAGAGGGAGTCCATGCAGACTAAATAACAAAATATACAGGAATGAAACAAGTATGTCCGTGTGGACTATGATCCTTGTGATAAGGAGTTTGTACGGACCTACATTAATTCTAAAATACTAACAACATGTATATTAAGGAACAAAATGATTATACGATATGATATAGTTATAAGGGAATGCTAACATGGTGAATAGAATACGTTAAAATATAATAGACAAGGCAAACATGATACTATTATTGTACCATGGTCTATATGGACCTTATATTATGTATATATTAAATTTATAAGTTCATGTGGACCTCTTATCACATACACATTCAATTTATAGGTCCGTGCGGACCTCTTATCATTTAAAATAAGTCCGTGTGGACTTAGTCATTAGTTCTAGAATGTAAGTGCGATTACAATTTTCCATGAATGATTAGAACATTCTTAAACTAATTTGAGAGGTTAACATACTCCTATAATTATCGTGGGGATTACATAGAACCACCTCACATGATAATTAATCATGGGAGATCATCGGTTAAGCAAACAACTTAAATAAATTAATGAACATAATGAAAAGAACATCATATCTTACCTTGAAGTGAGCACCAAGCAATAAGATAATAGTTGGATTTTAGAAGAATGATTATTTTAGTGAGGGCTTAGGACTAGTAACACTAATCTTGTGCCAATTGTCTTTAATTGTGTCTTCTATGTATTCCTCTCCTATTAGGTCCTCTCCCTTTTTCATACCCAAAATGGGTATTTATAGGCTTAAGGCTTAGATATTCCATCAAGAGAAGGTAGAATCCCTCTAGGATTAGGATTTAGTGCTTGAATAGGAATTCTACACTTTTGGAAGTTTTTCATCAGTAGGTCCATACAGACTTAGGCATGGTTTTCCCGTTGGTCCGTGGGCTTTAGGTAAGGTTGGATAGGTTTATGTGGACATAGGTTTTGGCTTCTTTATGCATACCTCATAGCATTAAGTCTGTATGGACTTGTGCCACGCTAGTTCATGAGGATTTGGGTTTCATGTTACTTGCCTTATTGCTTGAGCCTATCTCTAGTTATCATTATAGGCCCAAAAAGGTGAATAGGTTCATACTATAGGGGCTTTGCCCTTGCACCCCTATTAGAATCAGTGTCGAACTTCGAGCTTAAGCTTATCAGCCTAAGCCCTCCACTTTAACCACAGATTCCCATTTTTTACAATTCGAGTCACACTGCAAGTTTTTCGGGTCGAGTTAAAGTCCAAATACAAAAGAAAGGCTTAAACCCAAAATTGAGGCATCTACAACTGGTTTTTATATATATTGTATGATAAAAAGATATGTACTAAGATAAAAGGGAAAAGAATTTTAAGCAAATCAGATAACTAGTAAGATGAAGATCGATTGTGGGTCATTCCTTATTCAGGTATGATGATCGAATTGGGTAAGGGGTGTCACACTAACCTTATGAAAACTCGTACTGAAAGTTGGGGTATAATAGTTTAGAAGGCCTTTTTTGTGTAATTAATATCATTTGTAAGTGTATACAATATCTAATGTGATTATGTGTGTTAATTGATGAGTTAAAGTGTGTATATAACTATGTTTTTATGTTAATATGCATGATTTGTTGGGTGCTAGCTTAGGATGAGTAAATAGTTATAATTAATTGATGATTTGATATAATTTAATACATGTAAATGAAATTTAAGGATGACTATATGAGTTGGCTAAAAATCACACTCGATGGCTAAATAAAGATATAGTGAGCATAAAGCTATGAATAAAGTAGTTTTGTGATCTAAATGTATAATGTAAATGTTGACCTTAATTATGGTTAAAATTAGGCTTAATTGAAAGGATTAAATATGTATGCTTAAGTTAATCAAATGAAAAAATATGGACAAATAAGATATTAGTATTAGCCAAAACATGAAGTTGTGGAAATGGAAATTAATGAGGTTAATTATGCATGTTATGACTTTAATCTAACCTTGGTTATATACTTTGAATGATAAAAGCATGAAATATTGTATGATGTAAAGTGTATTAATAAAATCATATGTAATTTAATAAGGAAATTGATGTGTGCTAAGTTAAGTTGCTTTTATGATCAATAGATTGTAAGGAAAGTATGTGTTACATGTTGATCTAGACTTTATCTAGATAAGTATGTATGATGATATATGGTGGCAAAATGGCATGGTCAAGATTTATGAATGGTGAAATGAATTATTAACCATATGTGGATGATATAAACAATGATCATAGCCTATTGTTATAATATTAAGTTTAGTGGAAGTATAGAAATTAATCATAGTGATTTTTCAATCTAAAGTGTTTGTTTTCTTGTAATGCATGAAACCTAATATTAAAATGAACATAATAACTAAAGAATAATAATTAGCTCATTTAGTCATTTATTGGCCAAATGATTTTGTAAAACTTCCAAAAAGCTAATTAATTATGTGAAACTAAATAAGTCATTGTGATGTCTATATAAGGTGACAAGCTAGATTGGATAGGTTAACCGGTTAACTAGGGAATATAGCAGCTACTATGGTATTTTTATATCTATATGAGACCTACAGGTCTAAACTTATATGACCTATAAGTACAATGAGACCTTTGGGTCTAAATATATGATTATTGTGATTGATGGTCCTATGGGTCCAGATGAGACCTTTATGGTATGAATGAGACCTTTGTGGTCCAGATAAGGCCTATGTGGCCTAGTATCATGTTATCAGTTTTGGGATAGTGTCTATCAATTATGGGTAAAGAAATATTAATATAAATAAACAATTAATGAAAATGAAAGAATCAATGAAGAAATTGTATGTCTAATGATTATACCATGCATGCAATGTGTATATAATGCATTCACAAGGTGGTAAGAATGCTAATTATATATGTGGCATGTGAACATTAGTAATGTGGTTGATTCATATCTAAAGTACAACATGGATCACTATATGATGCTTTGAACATTAAAAGTAAGACTATATTTATGTGATGTATAACTACTTTAACATAATGAGGCTATGATTACATGACGCATGTGAAATTCAAGCATGTGATATTATACATACCACTAAGCTTTATGCTTAGTGTATTGTTGTTTTTGTAATGCATAGAATTAGGAACAAATTAAAGCAAAAGCCTTTTACACTATAACAAAGTTCAAGATAAAGTTGTTATTCTTGTATATTTTAATTTTCTTTGTATAAATTATGGGATGTAAGCATGAAGCCACTCATATGTTGTACAAAAGGAATTTGGTCTAAACTAGCTTTTAAATTGTTTTATAACCACTATTAAACCATATTTAGTTCTGTAATATGTATTTAAATAGCTTCTATTAGATTTTATCATGTTCATGTTCTTGTGATGTTTGTTTTGTTGTATATATTATGATGAGGATGTTTGAGTGCATTAAGAGGATTTAATTAAGCTATAATGTTGTTTAATGAGTTTGTAGAAGTGATTTCAATATACAGGTTAATATTTATATTGGGAAAAATTTCCTAGACTAGCTATTATGCTACCAGATTTTAGATATGATGATTCCCTAATTGTTTTAAAACTCTAAAGATATTTTTATTGAGTTAATTTTGAAATTTTAAAATAGAATTAGATGCTTTTCAAAAAGTTTTAAATTTATATGGTTTTTATCAAGAATAGTTTGAATATTTATTGCATGTCACTTCTTACTTGCATTTGATGATCGGACTAGGTAAAAGGTGTCACAAGAGCTACTCTTTAAGATCCTCTCATAGATATAAAGCTTAACCATATTGCTAGAGGGTTCCTTTTGGTGCTACTTGGGTGTAACTTGTTCTTAAATACAAAGAGTATAATTCAGAGTCATTTCCATCTAGCTCTTAGGAATGGCTAGGATTAAAGGTCTCTAGCCCTTGGCATGCTGCATATAGGACTTCATAAGAGTTGTAGGAGTATAGTGATGATGAAATCGGGTTTTATCATGGTCATTAAGGTATGATTTCCTTTCTATTCCCTATTTTCTTCTATCTTTCTTCTTCCCTTATTCTTTAACACCTTTTGAAATGTTTAGGCCTATGAGAGTAGTTTTGTTCATTGTCTTGCTTTTGCCATTATTTTGGATAATAAGTTCCATAAATTATTGAGGTTGAATTCTTTCTTGACTAGTAGAGAGCATGAAATGCATTCCTGTCGATCATTTGTCAATTAATTTGAAAAATGATATGGTAATTTTCCACTACTTCCTATTTTATGTTATCATTTTCCTTTATTCTTTTCTTGCTCTTGTTTGTGCTTGACTTTTATTTTTTGCTTTTACAACTGTAGGTTAGCCAATGCTGGTGGTGTATGGATGCACTTAAATGGAATCCTACCATGAGGGCTTCTCTTCCTTGCACTATGCAAAGTTATCTCCTAGAGGGTCCTTCCTACAAGTGTTAGTATTTTGTTGAGAAAGTGTTAGAGTGTCAGAAAGGCTACCATTCTAGGCTTATTCCTAAGGATCTAGTTAAGCCTTAATTAACCACATTCATCTTTCCTATCGAGTTGGTTAAGTAAGGTAGGGTTGTTATTCCGGCTATGACTCTAATTGATAGGAGGGATAATTACCTCTCTTTTGTTAAGAGCTCTCTTTTTAGGAAAATCTATGCATTATCTACCATTCTCTTTTTTGTGAGTAACTTTATTATTTGCTCTTTTTCTATTACTTCCATTTCTTCTTCTAATCTTTAGACCATTTTTTTAGCTCGCTACTCCTTCCATTTAGGAAGAAATTTTGTCTTCTGAACATTATGCTGGTCTATCTTCTCTTGGAGGGATATTGGGTGATTGGTCTATAAAACTTGATCCCTATTTCAATTTCTTTAACCATGAGGACATCTTGTGCAGAGGCGCTATAGAGATTCCTATTATGAGTACCCCATTTACTCCTACTACTACTAGCTAGATATGTTTCTTTACACTCGTACTCTATTTTTCTTTTTTTTTTTTCTTAAATGTTTCTTTGTAATGCCTAAAAGAGTCTTTGAAATATGTTGATGGCCTTATTATGGGCTTAAAGAATGAGCTTACGATTTAGTCCCATAAAGCTAGTTGTGCAATTCTATCTTATATGTATGCATGTTATGCTTAAAAATTAAAAAATTATATATAAGTATTCATCTGCTCTTAAACTTTCTTTTAGGACATTATACAGGAATAGAGATAGACAATTAGTCATCTCAAGAGGTGGCTGGCACATAAGAGGTAGTTGTATGATGATTAAGAAGCTGAACTTAAGGCATATGCCCATTAGTTTAGAGATCTTGGCTTAGACCCTAAGAAAGTAACAAGATCATTTCAAGCTTCTGAGGAGGATAGCTCTACATCTTTTAGTCATAATGCTAGCTAATAGTATTTTACTTTTCTTTTCAATTCCTTGTCTTGAAAATTGTTGTATGAACTCAAATTTTGTATGAATGAATCCCTTATATTTCTCTTTACTTACTTCTTTGTTATGCTTTGAATGTGTTTTTTTTTTCTATTTATCCCACTAACTATAGTCACCTGATGGTGCCTATAGCCATGTGATGGTGTCATGACTTGCAAAATAGTCACATGATGATATCCTATGATTTCAATTCCAATTTGGATTTTCTAGTTCTTTCTTCCTAATCCAATTTGGATCCTATTTTGGTTGTTCAGAGCACTATATAAACCATAATTTGGCCTTTTACAATACATCACATCAAAATTTCACTATTCTTTCTCATTCTTGAGGTGATTTCAACCATGTCTTTAGAATTTCTTACTATTTTGCTCCCTTTTATCACTAACCTTTGCAATGATTGGGATATGCTTAGGTCTATGAGTTCAATTGGTTTGAGGTTTTTAGCTCCTATTGAGCTAAATATCCCCCTTCTAATGGCTACTACTCTTCTTTGGGATCTAAGTGATCATATCTTCCATTTTGGTTACTATGAAATTCATATTATGATTGAAAAGTTTCAGGCTATTTTGGGCTCTTATACCTGCAAAATCATTCCCTAATTGTACCTAATCCACATGTGCCATATCTTTCACTACTTACTCTTGCCTTCAATTTAGATCAACCTCAATAAAATTATGCATTGACACATAATCGTTAGCTTGATTTAGAGAAGTTGTTGTTCTTAAATGATTACCCCAACATGAGGAGGATAAATATCATTGCCAATTGCTTCATTTGTTAATCTTACTAATCAGTCTTTCTAGGAAAGGTGAGTTTTTTTTATCACTGGTTTGCTTTATCATTTTTATAGAGGTTAGAACTTGATTCTTTTAGTTTTAGCTGAGACTTTATTAGGTCTAGACAAGTTATGTCATAATCCTACTTCCTATTTCACTATGAAAAATCAATTTTATTTGTTTTATGCAACAATGATAAATTGATTTTAAGGAAAGAGACTCTCTCTATGCAAATAAAAATCTATACATTATTATGCATAAAATTTGAATAGATTGATTTTTGAATGATTTAATCTAGAATATGATGAATTAAAATATGATTTTGATTTAGGTTATATATGCATAAAAAATAAAATTGAAAAATTTTGGAAAACAATTAAATTGAACTTTACAGTTAGAAATTGCTTTTAGTCAATTAGGTCATATATGATGTGTTTATTGATTTAATTGATTTCTAATATTTCCAAAATTAATATATCATAGATATGAGATATTTATGATGTTAATCAAATGTTATTTTCATATCAATTAGATTGATAAACTTGCTTGAATTTCAAGATTGTCACATTTTTGTTTTAATTAATGCTTGATTTCGTCATTTCAATTTGCCATAGGTTTCACGACTGAAATGGGTAATTTTTTTAAATGAAATTGATCATTACTGATCTAAAATGAGTTAATGGCTGTTATAAGTGATCCTAAGTGGTTTGGATTAATTTCCATAGTTCAAGTCACAAATAGTTCCACAGTTAACTCAATTTTGATTCTTGTTATCAACTATTTGGAAATTGTTTACTAGATAAAATTCGATATGATTGGATTTTGTAATTTTAGAAATATGTCATATTTCATCATAAAATTAATTGAATTAAATCAATTGTTTATTTATTTGGTCAATTTTCAAATTTGTAGTGATAATGACATATTGGTCAAAATTTCTATATGAATTGCTATTTCTAGTGGAAATTTAATTATAATCCTAAATTAATTTATTTTTCTTATATGATTGGGATATAAAATTGATTAAAAGGATTATTGATCTAATTTTGAATAGTGTTATCAAATTGATATTGGGATATGGCCAAATCTTCTATGCATATATCCTCCTACACGTATAGTAGAGATTATTTTCTTACTTTACATATTTTTACCATTTTAATTCTAAAAGGTTTAGAATTAAATGGACATGGAAATTTAACTTAATAATTTTTAATAGGATTAATTAAAATTAAATTGCATTACCAATATGATTGATTTTCCATGTTTAAGCAAGAAAATGTGCTTCATCAAAAGAATGAATCGAAGCTAGTTTTATGTGTTATAATACTAGAAATCAACTGTAATCCATATTTTCAATATTTGATGTATGTAATATATTAGATGTGCATGTTAAGGGAGTATGATTGGCATGATGACTAGTTATGGACTTAAGACTAATATGACTGATATGCATTGCATGAATTTTCTTTGGTAAATTGGGCCTGTGTATGCCATCCTTTTCTCTTATTTCTCTTTGTACTTCTCTTCTCATCTAACTCCCTTCACATGTAATGTGAGGTATTCTTAATTATATATGATCTAATTAGATTACTGAGGGTTAGAATAGGAAGAAGAAATGTAAGGAGCAAAATAGAGAAGAAGGCCTACCAAGGAGGTCCAAGAGGAAATAGTTAGAAATGTTCTTTATTTCTTTTTAGGCTTGTAATTCTTATATTCTTAAGGACTTTCTTTTAATTAAGTCTCATTATATATGGTTGGTGCATGCTTTTGCATATTTAATCACATTAAATCATGTATTCATATTTAATCACATTAAATATATATGATCTAGTTATGGGCTTTTACTATATTGATTTCCTGAGCCAAGGAAACCAATTAGGCCAAATCTTAGGTAGTATGTATGAATTACAAACCCAAAAAGAAATAAAGAACAATTCTATCTATTTTTTCTTGGACCTCTTTAGTGGGCCTTCTCTATTTTACTTCTTGTATATCTTTTTTCTATTCTAACCCTAAGTAATCTAATTACATCATATATAATTGAAAATATCTCACATTACATGTGAAAGGATTTAGATAAGAAGAGAAGTATAAAGAGAAATAAGAG
>CANXYI011558133.1:0-13909 GCA_948208565.1 Hura crepitans | reverse complement strand
AAATATTATAGAGATAAATTATATTTGCCTCTTAACTTTTTTAAATAAAATATTTTTATTTTGGATAAATGTATCTAGCTAAAAGTTAGAGTATTCATTCCATGGTGTGGTACTTGCAATGTGCAAGAATACACACCACACAATTGTTCCTCTTTAAATTACAAAATTAGAATTTTTTTAGTTTAATTTAAGGGTCACCAAATCTATAGGTGAACAAATATGAGTGTTGATTAGGTTTATTCGTTATTATGATACAATATGGTATGCACCATTAAATGCATTGTTGATGAAATTTAGCCATCCATTTATATAAGTGAATCTAATGGCAATCGGCTATCCTTGTAATGCTTGTAAAGGCCATTTTTTCAATGTGACCTTAAATTTACAAAATTTTGACACCTTTTTACTTTTTCCTAAACTCGTTTACAGTATGCACAAGTCCCAAATTATTTTATTTTCTTTTTTCTTAAGAATTTCTTAGTCATTTTTTTCTGATGTACAAAGTTCTAAGCTTTAAAAGATATAATTTTTTGTATCATTCATAGGTTAATTAGGTAAACTGTTATGATTTTTTTCTTTATTGCTATGCTTTTATTTGACACAATTAGTAGTGTAATTATTGTTCATATAAACTAGAGCAATATGCTTGATATAAAATACACTTTAAGGCATTTTTCTAATGAGTTAAATTTGGGTGTGGAATAGCGTTATGATTTTCCTTTATATAATGGTAATTTTTTGTTAAATTCTAGGTTAGGATGGATTTTGAAATAGCAGCTTTTATTTAAAAAATTTAAAAAGAACAAACCAAAAGAATTACAAGGAGATAATTTAAAGGAACACAACTTTAATATTGTCTCATAGCAAAATAAACTCAAGATCTCAAAGAACAACATTATGCCAATAAAAGGCATTTTGAGTTGAATTGCCCATAAGGCTAAAAATTTGCAGCATTATTAGCTTCTATGTAAATGTATATTTCAACTATCCATACCTAACTCAAAAGGTCTTTAATACAATCACTAAAACTCTATAGACTTACAAAGGGGATTATTGCCTTTTTAGATGAGAAACCACACTTCTATCATTTATTTGTAGAACAAACAAGAAAGATGAAGGGTTTATTGTTTATTAAATAACTAGTTTTCTCTACTTACCTATGATGGACGATGCAATGATGCATATTATATGATATGGTATGTTTTGCATACCGAATCATTCCCCAACAAAAATTGCTACCATTTTTACAATAACAAAAAAGCCACAAATTAAAAAAAAAAAGACTTAAGATCACACAAGAACAAGGCTAACTAAAATTTAAATGGCTAAAGTGGACACTTCTTCTCGTCAGGTATATGTATTAGGTGTAAATGTGTAACTCATTTTTATTATTCTACAAATTAAAAATTACTTCTCCATTTGAAAAATAATTTAAGCTACTTTCTAGCATGTAGTATAAATGTTAGGTCAGGTTTTAAATTCATAATAATAAGTCAAGGCTTGTATATGCAGTTTAATGTTCAATATATATATTAAGCAAAGATGAGCTAGCTTAATTATAATGAAATAGAAATTTTACCAAAAAGTTAAGCTATTTTATACTTTTAACTTGTAAGACAGCTAGCTACTGTATTCCATTTCTGAGTTGCTCTATTTTTAGTTTGAGAAAATAGAGCAAAACAAAGGAAGAAATGTGAAAGTAAGAAACATGGATTTTTATACTTTTTTTTTAGATTAAAAAAGAATCTATATGAAAGATCTCAAATAATATAAACCAATAAAATTTATACATTCATTAAAAACTACTCTATTGCCATAACTAAAGGAGAATAACAATTCAAAATGTGAGGAGCATTCCCACTAAAAGAACAAATTTTGTCGAGAACCTTAACTCACAATTATGTGGTCATGTCAACAACTATACCATAGGAATTAATTCCAATCCAAATAATGATGAAATCTAGACATGGTTGTAAAACTTGCTATTGACCTGCACTATCCTCACAAAAAATATCAATGGATGCCAATTAAAGGCGCTTTCTCTATTTTGCTGGAGACATTAACAATAGCTCAACCTTCAAACAACAGCAAAAATGGAGGTGAAAATACTTAGTTTAACTCCTATCAGAATTGAGCTGAAAATACCAAAAAAAAAAAAAATGGAAGAAATCTAAATTAAAATCATAATGTCAACATTATTAATTATTAAAAGAAATGGCTTGAATTTCTAGAATAATTGCAACTATTGTTCCTTATCAGGACTAGTGCTAAAATATTTACTAGGGAATATTGATGTCTTTAGACTCATAGTTTCATAAAAAAAAAAATTGATGATAGGCATCCGCTAGATGTTACCAATTTTTTTTACTCGATTGAGAAAATATTTTTGCTTTTGTCGAGAAAAATGTGTTAGAAGGAGATAAATTCGGGCCATTTTTATTTTTTAATTTATTTAAAAAAGAGAGATATGATTTATCAAAATATATGCAATTTTATGGTATATATCACGTAATAAGGTATGCCAGCGTACTTAAAGACAATCTAAAAAATATTGGCCAATTTGGCTAAAATTCAAAATATGATAGAAAATGATCATTTTATCCTTGAGTTTTTTTTAATCAAAAAATTGGATAATAATTTCCCCCTTTTTTTCTCATTTTTCTTATCTTCCCTTTTTTCCTCTAAAAAATACTTAGCAAAAATTAGTAGTAATTCCAATAATAAAGTAAAATTTATATTTGATCCTTTAATTTTTTTTATTTATTCAATCTACCCTTTTAATTTAATACTTTTTAATTGCACATCTAAAATTTTTTTTTGGGTCTTATAAGATAAAGTTTTATGTAATATAAGTAAATAAGTTTTCATTGGTTATTAAATTTTAAAAATTAAAATTAAATTAAGCAACTTAATAAAATAAAATAAAATAAAAATGTTTAGAGAATAAAATATATTTTATCAAAACTATTAACTAATAATTTCAAAATTACATATTATAGGTTTTAAAGTACACCATATTAGTTGACATAAAAAAAAAATCTTCACCAATTATTGAGTACTTGATGATGACAATAATGATCGCGCAATTGAATAGTTTTAACTTAAAATCAAATCGAACAAATAAAATGAAATTTTGAATATGAATTAAAATAATTAGGAGAAAAATCGAACTAAATTGAACAAATAATTTGATCCATTCATTGGAATTTTCATCTAAAATTAATAGTGTTATTGACATGCCAATATTTATGGATGCCATATAGTCGAATTTTTGTGTGACCCATTTTTTGTTGCACTAGTATTTCTATTATTTTAGATGAAAAAGTGAATGAAAAGTTCTAATTGAAAAGAAGAAAAATGAGAATATTACTATTTTTATAAGTTAATGTATTATTGATAAATGTATAACCATAAAATATACTAATAAATTAATTGAAAAAAGTAAAGCACATATAAATGCATGGCAGTAAAAAAATTGTGTGGTGAAATTGTACGGTGAACTATATGTTCTTTAATTGGAACAACTATAGTTTTAGCCTTTTGTTTGTTTGGATGGAAATGAGAAGAATAAAATAGAAATTATATTAATTCCCTTTGTTTGGACAACAAATAAACAGAAGAAAGCAAGAGAAAAGAATAGAAATTAGGTTTCTCAATTTCCCCTTAAAGCCTCAAAACATTTCTCTCTAATTTGGAGAGAAATGAAGTGAAATTTATGAAAGATAATAGAAAATGTCTCTCCTTGGAAGATGATGGTTAAATTAGAGAGCTTTTCATTCTTCATCATCTTTTTCTTCTTCTTCTTAAGAGTAACCTATTTTTTATTTTGACATATTTAAAAATCAATAACAATATGCTTTTTACTTCTTATGACTGAGATTTAGATTAAAAAAGAATATGAAGAATAAAATTAAAATGTAGAAGAGATGAAGAAGGAGATGAGCTAGATATAATGGATAAAATAATATTAATTTATTATTTTAGGATTGAAATTAAATTTCTCTCTTGATTCAATTAATCTTTCCAAACATCATAAAGTAAATTTTATTTATATTCTATTCTTTTCTCCTCATTACACTACAAAAAATTTTGAATTTGCAACCACATATTTGTTCGCAAATAATTACATTTTGGTCGCAATTTAATTTGCAACCAAAAATTTAAGACACAACTGTGGTAGCATTTTAACTTGTTGCAAAAATTTTCGACTACAAAATTGAAAATTTTGCAACCATAATATTTTTTCACAACAATTTTTTTCGTTGCAAACTAAATTTTCTATTTCATCGTGGGAAATTGAAAAAAAATTAACCATATTTGTTGTCCCTAATTTCATCGCAATAATAAAAAAAAATGTAATTTTGTTAGTTTAAGAAATTTAATTTCTTTTAAAACTTTTTTAGAATTTGGTTGCAAACTTAAATTTTTTATTAATTTAAAATATTATATTTTAAATTCATGATAACATATTACGTTTTGAAGTGGTTGCAATTTTTATAAAAAATTTAAAAGGTATTATTCATAAGTAATCCACTACCGTTTATTAATTAATCCATGTTATAAATGATAATTAATAATATTGTCATGCACATGACATTAAATCCAAAATGCTAAGATATCCATAATAAGCATTAAGTGTAATAATGTTAACATAACATTCAAATTATCCAAAAAAAATGTATGATATCAAAACATTCAAGTTTTCCATTAAATTATCGAAAACAAAATGTATGATGTCAAGTGCACATCAGGAGAGGCCTTATCAAGGTCTTGTGGATGTTGAATTAAAGAATCACCTCGTTACTACTAATACCAGATGAGCCTGTCAATGGTGCTTGAGGAATGAATACCATGCTAACTTAGTATGAAAGGTATCAAGCGAATAACAATGACTGTAACATTATTTGTAACTCGACTCTCAAAGTCAATCGAAATAGTCTGGTAAGAAGTGTGTGGCACTATAATGGATAAAGAAGCACCCGGAGTAGTATCATTGAGATGGTTGGTTTGAGATCCAATGCCATACACCTTTTTATTTGGCTAAGCACCTACAGCTTAAAGATATAATTTACTTTAATCAACTTTGGAACCAGCCTGTCCCATAAGTTCGTGGAATCTTGCCTGCAAAAAATACATATGATAAATGTCAATATAATTACTAAATTTTTGCTCCTAATAATAAAAGATAGTTACTAACATCAACTTCACGTCCTCGATCATTAATAAAATTTACTCTATCATGATCAATTGTATACATATGAAGGAACACTTCATATAATAGCTTATGTCCTAATTGTTACTCCTAATCAAGATAAAAATAAGAAATTAAATCAAATCATGCTAACAACATACATCACAACAAATTCAATTAAATATTTTTAAATGTATATTAGTATATTAGATTAGATAAATATACATTGGAACTCACCAATCTTTTTTTATGCTCAGTTGCAGTTACGAAACCACCGGTGTGGAATCCATGTGCACCACCATCATTTTCAACATGATGGTTCGCAAAGTTGCGAGTTGTGATATTTTGAATCTCTTGGGTACCTCAGAGCTCTCTCCATTTTGTCCATACAGCTTCTAGAACATAATTAGGTTTCTAAGGATCTGCTTTGATTTTATTGATGAAGTCTATGTAACGAGTCGCTGCCTTTTGGTTAAATGCTGCTCTCATATTGCTATCAAGGTTTGATTTCCATTTAAAGTATTTTTACAACAAGAAATCAAACATAAAATGCATAAACATTTTCTATATTGTTAAATTTCAAGCTGAAAATTTAATGTTTACCTTGAACTTGCCAAAGTAAAAACTTTTAGTCTTTTATGAAACCATTTTCTAGCAAATTCCTTCATTATCTAGTCTTTGCTAGAAGATTTTTCTAAGTTGCCTTCAACATTGTTCAGAAGACTTCATGCTGGTGGTAATTAATAGTAAACTAAGATTATAAACATGCAATATAGAAAGAGGATAACATAATAAAGTGGTAAATCTAGATAAGTGTAATATAAGATTATATATTTAATAACTATGGAATAACTCACACGTTGCTATCAAGTGTAATCATAATCTGTCCATCTTTGCTACTATTGTTATTCAACATTGATCCAACTAAATTTTTAGGATGACCGGTTAAATGATTTGAACCAGATGTTGGAGGATTACTTGACAATTGAGTAAACGTATCAATGGTTGAGGCTGCTACATTAGATGAAGTCCTAAGAACTATATTTGTCATTGTAGTCGGAACTTGAAAAGCTATAACATATAACTCACCTCTCGGATGAGGTACTCTCAGCATGTTCCCATAATAAGGAGTACCTTGACTTAAACTTAATCGAGATTTTCCACATGTACCCATGTTATATTTGCCTTTATGCATTTTAATACAAACATATCTATTTTAATACATAAATACATTTTAATTACTTTAAATTATTACATCACATAGAAAAAAAATAAAGTATTCACTTTTAGTTTATAATTTTGTAAGATACTACCTGTCAGTAGGAGTTCCATTACAAATATACCAAACAAATAATGAATTAAATCTAATCAGAATCTGTTTCTTCCTCATATTCTGCCTTTTCATTTTTTGAGGTCTCATATTCTTTGCTAGAAGAATATCTTAACTCTAGCTCATCCATTGGTAATTTCCCTTCATTTTAGTCATCTATTTCTATTACCACTCCAGTGACATCAACCAATTTATATTGTTTCTATACCTTTGTCCCAATATCTAGTTTAGGTTCAAACCATTCACACTGAAATAAAATCGTTCTCTTTATTGGTAATCCAACATGTTCAAGCTCAATAATATCTTGATTGCAACCATACTAGTTGACATCATCTTCATTGTAGTTAGACCCTTTTATACAAATTCCACAATTTATCATGGATCTAACTGAAAAATGATCCTCTGTATGAAATTTACATATATTAACGAAATACACAGAGTAGCACTTCACTTCCTTATTTGGGCTTTCTGCAACCTTTTGAAAGAACACTTTTCAAAAGGACTTTTCTTTGCCTATATAGAATAAAACTCTTAATCAAAATCTTTACCAAACTAATTCCAAAGAGTAAGCAAGCAAGATTACCACAACAATTTGTTGTTCGTTGTTCAAAAATAATCTACACAGGGTTAATAAATAAAACAAATTGAAATTAGAATACAATAGCAACTAAGCATATGCCAGAACAAGACAAGCTCGAGTACCAAAATTCTCTGACCACTGCTTATATATGTGATTGGAATAATGAAATGAAAGATAAATTAACACAAAGCACATACAAAAGAGCTTCTGTTTAAAGCAGTTCAGTAACCCAACCTCCATTGTCGGAATGGTTAGAAAAGGATGACTTGGGGCCCAACAGTATATATTGCAGATGCATTGAACATCAGTGGAGGCACCAATTTCAACGTCTAGGCAATGTAGATTGCAAGCTCTCCCACAGTTAAAATATCTACAAAAGGAAAAGTGAACTGCAGCTGCCCAGTACAAATTCAAGGAATACCAGCTTGAAGACCTGGAGAGATTCCTCTATAACATAATATTGGCACAGCAACAGGGTGGGGGTCGGAGACAGAATAATATCAAATAACTCACTTACCCCCATCCTTGAGAGCATAAAGCAAATGACAGCCCCTGGGAATTTCCATTGCCAAAATGAACTGAAGAAGAAGAAATGCATCAAAAAGAATCAGACAATTAAGTGGAAGTAAACATGCATGCATATCTTGAGATCAAGAGAATCAAATCCATTTAATGAATAATAATGTGTGAATGCAATTTGAATCATAGTTCGGACGTCAAATCTCAAGGTAAACAAGAATGATAAGAACACATAATACATGCTACAAACTTACATGATTCCCAGATCAGTGAACTGTGCCATCAAGTATCTCTATTGCCAGGATGATTGCTTATAACCTTCCCACCCACCATCTGGTTCCTTCCTTTTTAATACACCCCCACCTGCAATTTGGTACATCCTAGATTGTTGCTCAGTGATAGCCTGAGAACTGGCAACAGACAATTGCCTCGACACAAGTGAAGATGTCTCATCCCTACCTTCTACATCAGGACCCAAAGGCCCTGCATTAAGGTCTAGCCCCTGACGACCCCATTTCCTACTGCTCTCAACACCACCATTATTGTTACTATCAGGAAGGCCAACAACAAAAGGCCTCGTAAAATGGGATGGGACTGCACTAGCAGGTCCTAATACTTGAGAATGAAGTGCAGGAATGCATAGTCTTCCACCAGATGGTGAATCTGCATAAGCTGTTGAACCACCTGAAAATGAAGCAGAGGGAAGAGGAAAGTTGGGTCCAAAAGAAAAGACAGGATACTGAAATGTCGTAGATGGAAAAGGTACAGCTGGTGAGGATGAGAATACTGGCCCCCTATAAACATCAGGAGTAATAGTAGTGACAGCAGTGGGAGCTAACATACGTTGAGGCCCACCAGGTGCAACCACTGGCAAAGGCCGCTCTCCTCTATCAGGCAAAACAGATTGGATTGTGACCGCTGAATATGGATTCCCATGACCAAACCATGAAGAAAAATTCCCAATTTCGGCATTGCTTATTCGAATGGTAGAAACAGGCAGTTGGGAATGAGTTGGTGCACTGCTCCTGGAGTTCTGGCCCAATGACGATGGCTCAACACACGAATCATCAACATGAGGTCCATCATTCAAATCGAAGTCCCTGCGAGCACTCACCTCTCTGTCAGGAATACCACCTGAGGGTGATTTTACTGCCTGAAGCTGCACATCCAGCCTATGAGCATTGCTTGTTAACCGATTAACTGCGTCAGCAGGCTCATCCGCTCTATTAAGATCAAGATCAAGTCCCCATGAGTTACGAAGAGGTGCAGAACTCATTGACTCATCCCGTGTAAGATCATGATTATCTGCAAGGTTGTATGAAGAACCTGTAGCCAGAAAAGTACTTCGAGAAGCACTGTCCTCAAAAACTCTTTCATCAGGAACATTTAAGTCAATATCCAATGGAGGACGGGTAGCTTTGGCAGCAGGCACATCAGGAAGAGAGGTGCTAATCATACTTACAGGGATGTCCAAGGATTTTCTAGGTTCAGCCGGCCGAAATGCACTTGTGGCTGCTGATCCCTTCCAACCAAGTTCTCCCCTGCTCTTCAATAAATCCTCTGGGGGAACAAAGGGTCTTTTTGCAGCAGAAGCTACAGTTATTGAACCTGGAAGACCACCGGAACTAGAAGAAACAGGCAATGGATTCATTAATTGAATACCACTAGTACATTCAGGCGCTTTCAAGTTATTCGGCTCCCCAAATCTCCCATCATCACCGTTAAAACCTTCATTCAAATCAAACTCCATTTTGGCTTCTCTATTTGATTCCCCTGCTGCAGATGAAGGACCTACATCCACAGCTGCAGATGTACATTCCTCAGCTTCATCAAATTCAGTTCCAGTCAACCTTTGTCCTCTAGACCTGGCTTGCAATTCAGGTTCTTGGAAGACAGCAGGTGACAACTTGTGAGGAGTTGGCCCACCTGTAGATTGCTCATTGCCCCAAGTTCCTTCTGAATTCTCCACACAATCACCCTTGTAATCAGTGACATAGCTTCCTTCTTCAATATTTTGTTTTCCATGCAGCTGATTCCTGCAGTCTGTTTCATCAGCCTTTTCAGCCTTAACCTTATCACCATTTTCAGAAATTACATCCTTGCCAGAATCAGAATGACGCAACATTTCACCATGTCCTTTTGTGCAGTCAGAATGCACTATGGTAGGCTGCTTCTGCGGTGCCTGAACATTAATCTTCAAATCATGTGTGTTTGTCTTGTTCTCACTGTCAGTCTCCAAACAAGGGAATGACCCTACAGCAGTATCAGTGCCAACAACTCCTGAAACATCAACTTTATCCTTACGATCAAAAGAGTTGCCTAGTTCTTCTTTAGCGTGAGATAGGCCACTTTCATTCAATGTCCCACATGACTTTCCTCCCCCTGTTTCTATCCCTTTAACATTTGATGACTTCTCTACCATGCCTGCAGAGTGCATAGCCAATGAAGCGCATGTCACTTTCTCTTCTGACTTCACATTGTTGTCTCGGCCAGGTTCTACAACTTGCTGCACATCAGCACTCGAAGAATTTAAATGTTCACTAAGCTCCCCCATTGACATGTCTTCTGTGTTCTTAGTGGGTATATTACTCACAATACTACCCCAATTCCCTTGCTCATCATCAACAGGCTGAACTTGCTCTGGAGCAAGATTATCACCAGGGGATGATTTTATTCTAAAACCAGTACTAGAGCAGGAATATTCACCAGTAGTGGCATTTCTTTGTGGTGAAGGACTTGGAGAAGCCGTCTCTAATTTGGACATCTCACCTGCCGCCACACTAGCAAGTAAGTTCATTCCAATATTATCCGCACCAGATATTGAAACAATTGCTTCAGAGCACTTCATACAACTTTCAATCAATGCATTCATTGAACTGGAAGACGCCTCATGCAATTTCACAGATTTATGTTCATTTCCAGATGATGATGAAGCACCTTTAGACACTTCTGGTAGTTTTCTACTATCATTGCCAGTCCTAGAGTTATCTTCATCAGGACCAGTGGCAGGCGACACATCTCCCTCATCAGAACCAGTGAGCACCTCCTTGAAATCATTGCTTTGCCATGACTCAGCATTGACATCAGATATCACATTTACTCGACATATATTGTTCTTTTCCTTCACATTACGGTCAAATTGATCATGCTTCTCCAGAAGCACAGGAGAAGAAGCTCTGCTATTCATTATTGAAGGGTCTTCAAATGATCCTCCACTAGCGCTCCGGGCAGGACTGCGACCTCTAGTGGACAGTTTAACAATCAACTTGTGACTATTCCCCTCTGCCACAGGAACATCAACCACCTTCTCACATGTCAAACTGGACTCTGGTAATTTTTCTGAACTTGCATTTCTGTGCACTGAAGAATTCCTACTCGACACAATTTCCTTCTGGAACACAGATGAAGTCGGCCCTGGAAAGCCATTCGTTGACTTACAATGCTCAGAACCACCACCAATACTCATATTTGAGGCCATCGAAACAGCAGTAGAGCTCCTTGCATCCTCCTTCCCAGAATACCCTGCAGTCTTGCCATGGTCACTAGAACAAGATTGACTATTGGTATGAGATGGACTTGAACTGCTGCTTTTCTCATCTCCTGCTGTTGTTAGAGGACGATCAGATCCAAAACCAACACCAGGATTTCGGGATAGTCCCTCTTTTAAGTTATTACCAACTGATGCTGAAGATGGTGCTTGTTTCAAGGAAGCAGAAGGTCCAGCTGCAGACTTAGTTGTAGGCTCCCCTTGGACATGCTTGACTGGAGAAATTTTTGATGCGGAATGTTGCACAGCTGAACTCTTCACTGCAACCTCAGAGAATGCACCTGAATGTCGGCTCCCACCATGTGAAACTTCAGGAATGCGCTGTCTTGCAGCCCATTCAGACTGGTTAGAACCAGACTTTGCGTCCATTTCAGCCTCAACACGTTTTTTCCATATATCAACTAAACTCCTGGCTTTCTTCTGTATTTCCATATTCTTATGTGTGCGCAGATGATTTACTGACTTACCAATGTTACACATTTTTAAAGCATGAAGATTTACAGGGAGTTTGTCAAGTGCACGAAGTAAAACTAGGAGAAACTCCTCAATAGATTTATCATTATCTTTTGGATTACTACTATCACCAATCTTCCCTTTATGCACCTCTTGAAGCCATTCATCAAAGACAGACAAGCCTCTAAGCTGTACAAATCGATTAAGGCAGTCAAACTTATCTGTGGCTGCTATCACACCAGCCAGCATTGACCGGCCAACCAAGTCTACCTTTTTATCACTTCTCTCAGGCTGCAAGAGTTGCACCAATTTCTCAACCCCTTCCGAGTCCACAAGCCCCCCTTTCTCAGTAAATTTTGAAATCTCAAATTTCCAAGCGCTTTCTGGTCTAGAGTGACCAAAGTCGCCATCATCCATTTTCAATATGCGTTCTCGTTTACCAGGTTCCGAGCCTTGATCCCCTCGCTCCCTTTTCTTACCCTTAGTTTCGGAAGGAAAGGACGTAGTACTGCTATGTACACTATCTGAACCAGGTTTTAACTGTGATGTTGATGTCGGGCTATTCATTGGCTTGGGTGAACGCCCACCTGGTTGTACTGTTGCATACATTTCTGTGTGTGTCTTATGTAATAATTGATCTACTTCTTCTTGATGTTCCTGCAACAAAGAAAATATAAACAGCCATACAAGAAGTGATAAATAGAGGAAAAAAGAAAAAAAAAGGGCCAAAAGAAGCACATAAAACATACATTAATATAATCTTTATCAGTTAGCCACCATAAACACTTGTTTGTGATATCGTAAACTTGCCGGCACACAAAAGAGCTAATCCCTGATGGAAGTTCAACACCTTTAGCAAGGAATGCAACTTTACACGGATGAAGTAATGATGCAGCAGGTATCTCATCCTTATGAAAGGAGTAGAATACTTCGTTTGGCGCAGCTTCCAATAGGATGCCTTTGCCAAGCTTTAATTCAGAAGGTCTATAAAGCCAATTTACACATAATCTTAACTCGTTCTCTTTACCAGTAATCAGCCAACGAATTATTCCAATGAATGGTGGGAAGTCCTGGGGTGGCTTGAAAAGAGCACAATCTCCGACACTAATCTTTCGTCCGTCCTGATTAAGAGAAACAAGCAAGGAACCTTCAGTGAAATATTACACAAATTATATGGCAAAAAGAAATACAACCACACCTCCAACTATTAATAAAAACATTATTAGCTGACTCCCACATATAAAATGCAAAATACAAAAGTTAAAATGGCAATGGTTACAGAAACAACAGATTAGACGGTCTTGATCACATTTATTCATCCATAACCGCATTAATAGTTTTAATTCAACGGCATAAACCCTTAAAAGTGACTCTTGTGAACTTCAATGATTGGTCCTTCGTGAAATTTATTAACTGTGCAGTTCAAATTGAACATTCGACGACCCAAAACACAAATATACCAGCTTCTATAGCTCTACTCAAGTGCCTAATTTTTCAAGTGATAGCTTGTCCATTTTTCACTCTCCAGTCCACAACCTTAGGCATTTTCAATTAGAGGGCTCTGAATTAGACACAACCCAATGCTGAATCCACCGTACCTGAGGGTATTAGAACTCCAACACCAATCAAAATTCAAAAATTCACAACTGCCATAAACAAAAACAGACAGTGCTTTACAGCAATTTCAATCCATTTTCAAACGAACCGCAGCAGAATCAAATCATTTTCACGCCAATCACCGGAATTTTTGAAAACCCAATTAACACATATATTATTTCCTTGCATACCATAACTCACACTTCCAAACCCTTCCGCTGACAGAGCAAAAATCAAACCAGGAACGCGAAGGGAAACATTATTTCTGAAAGAAAAAAGAAAAAGAAAAAAAAAACAGCACCTTGCAAAACGAATTAGCTGGAGACAGCAATGAGGAAGACGGGGAAACATCACCAGCTACAAACGAGTTGACACGGTTGGGTCCTGTCCACATGTGCCGGCCGCTTTTCCTTTCCTCACCTGCCCTCCCATGCATAGCCTTGCATTTTCGCCCTCGAGTACCATCAATCTCCTCTCCTCAATTCTAACACGCAACCCCTATTCCACGTCCTCAAACCAATTACACCCCTGGATACACATAAAAGACCTACCTTGCAGCACAATGAAACCCTAATTTTTCAACACGCCAATCGAATTCCAACCTAAAAAGCTCCCGACTTCCCAACCAATGGATCCAATTCCAGCAGCAACCCTTCCAATTGAAGGAAAATCTGAAACGTCCTATCGATCTAC
>CANXYI011558119.1:0-15322 GCA_948208565.1 Hura crepitans | reverse complement strand
CATATATATGTATATATACCTATAATGTTCCATGGTGTTGGTATGTGTAGGTAAGTGTGAGTAAAAGAATGCTTGTGATTATTTTCCACTTGTGGCCTAGAGCTATGCAAGGCTAAGATGGCATGGAAATTAAGGAATGATTTGATATGTACATAAGTATGTTATAGCATGACAATTGTGACATTATGTATTGCGTGATTTAGCTTGGTATGTATACTTAGGGTGGCAGGAACTGGATAATATATAGAACATTTTTAGAGGATAATAAAAAGGGTTGAAATGTAAACTTGGAATTTTCTTAAAATGGCATGTAAAATTATTATAAAAAAATTAGGCTTATAATAGGCATGAAATGGTACCTTAAAGTGACTTAACATATGATGTCTATGCAACTTGACATGTAAGCCATTTATATGGTAAATTGATATCTTTATTTAAGGTTGGCTTTAGGCCTATGGAATTATATGATCGTTAGTGCAATTAGCGCTAAAAAGGATTTAAAATGAACCTAAAATGGCTATCGAGATTAGGCAAATTGACTTATAACTTTCCTATAAAAATGTGATTTTGGGACTATAATTAAAATGACTATTTATCATGAATATAGTTGAGTCAAAATAATAGGCTAGAATAGATTTAATATGCTTGTATTTTTGCCTCCAAAATTGAGTCAAAAAGTGACAGAAAATTTTACTTGTATTTGCCAAGCAAGGCTAGAAATGACTTATAACTGTTCAGGTAAAAAATTTACTATTTGATAAAATTTTTAATTGTCTATTTTTGAATTTATAATGTTACAAATAGATTATCAATAAAGAAATAAACTTAAAAAGTAAGTTAGAAGGCCCATTATTTAGACACCTACTAGATATGTTGACTAGTCAAGTTAGGGATTAGTAGTTGCTAGACTATCTGATTATTAGACTAGGCCAATGCAGCGGCTGAGGTTTAGTATTAAGCCACTGCACTAGTCTATAGGGTAGACACTCTTTGTTGCTAGCACTTTTGATTTTATATTGAACTATGCCAGTACTACGACAAAGGTCCCTAGAGAGGCCACTGTATTGGTCTACTGGGCAGACCCGAATGGATTATTTGATATGATTAATGTCTTGGGAGGTCTATGAACTGATCCTTATACACAATTACTCAGTATTTTACCCCTTGGGAGGTTCTTATGAATTAGTCCCTGTAGGCTATATTGGCCGATGCATCGACTAGGATACAAAATGTGGCCATTATATATCTTTCAATTCCCTTTCGGTCTATTGTCTGTAAGTGTCATCTGCCTAGTCGAGCCTATGAGAAGGACTTAAAATAATGAAAAATGTTAATTTAAATTAATTTATGGTATTTTCTAAAAATGAGTTTTAATAAATACATCGTAGTGGCATTTTGGTAAATTTAAAAAAATAAGACATACCATCTATATGACATCAATCATTTGTCATGTGGCTCACACACTATACTTAGCCTATTATTTATATTTGTATGTGTGTATTAATGGATGTTTTAAATGGTTTAGATTTACATTCTATGTTTTATACTCAGCATACCTATGTTATGGTGCACAAGTTACAAGGAAAAGCAAGTCAGCCTCAGTGGTCATGCAGTGTAGCAAAATAAGTGTTGAAGGGTAATGAAAGTTGTTCTTCTTCTTAGTAGTGGAACTTATGTAATAACAGGTAGTATTCGGATAGTATGCTTAGATGTTACTATGTCGATATATAATAACCTGAATGCAATATATATATATATATGTACATATATATAAGCTGGTGTGGTGTTAGTGTGGTCTATGTGTGGCTTGATAACTGTGTGTTTATGTTGATAGTTCAATATGTGTCTGATGTTGTGTAATGCTCGAAAAATCACTATTTAGTGAATGGTAACCCTTAAGCTCGATATAGTGTTGTTTAGGGCACTAAAAGGCAAGTTAGTAGCTGAAAGGGGTTTTGGTCAACCAAACTTTGAGCAATAAAAAAGTGATAAAAAAGAGTGAATTAAAAATTTTAGTAGAACCAATAAATCATTTTGGCTTGAGAACTGATGAATAGAGACCTCAATTGGGGTTGTGCTGAGACAACTCTAGGAAGTGCTCAGATGAACCAAAAAATATCATAGCTAAAGCTCAAAATTTCCAATGAATCCATTGGAAAAGGAATTTTAATATTCTGAGGTTGTTTGCTATTTTTTCAGAATTTTTGAATTACATGAGTGAATAGTACCCTAGCTCCCGGAGGAATTTTGGGCTAAAATTTTATGGAACCCTTAATGAATTTAATCGAGGATTTTTGGAACTAGAATTATGATTTTTGGAGGTCTATAGAAATTATTCTTAATTTTCAATGTTTAAAACAAAAAAGAATTAATTTGGTCCATTCGATCGACACGTGGGGTAATCGTGGTTGTCCACTTTTCTTATAGACCTAAAGGGACATATATGTTAAGTAGATAGTCTAAATAGAAGTCATCTTCTCCCATTTGCACAAGAAAGCCAATGCCATTTGCACCATAAGAGCCCTTCCATTTTTCAATTCTTTCTCTCTTCTCCCATCCTAAAAACACCTAAAATTTATATGGTTCTAAACCTTTATAATGCTTTTAAAGCCATTCCAACTGATATAACTGAAAAAGGATATCTAGAATTGAAGTTATGAGCACTTGATGAATAGTGCATTTTGAAGTGTAAGTGATTTTTTGAAAGGTTTCTTATTTTTCTTATAGAGTATTTGAGGTGTAGATGTTATCCCTAAAGAGAGATTTCAATTTAGAGTTGTGTATAATTTTGTAGGAATTTTCAATGTTTGAACCCTAATATGGATGTTTTAGAACTGGTGGATAAAGGTGGAGAAAGATGGACTCAGTGGTTCTTGAGTAGCTCGACATGACTCGGAGCCCGCTGTAAATGAATTTAATCAAAACATGCTTTGTACGTTAAGGAAAATCTTAAATTAAAGCTTTAGGTGTGTGTATAAAAGTCATGTTTGCATAGGTGTTTATGTGTATATGTATGTGAAATGCATGCTAGGAGGTGTAATTTTAGGATATAGGATGATATAGATGTGATTTAGATGTGGAAAAGATGTGTAGGCATGTGATATATGCATGACTATATGTATGTCATATATGTCACGGTGTGAATATAGATGTATGGCATAAAGGCATGGAATGTCATGATGGTAGCATGATGTATAACATGGGAGTAACATAGAATGAATAGAAATTTGTATGGTTAGGAGAAAAGAATTAATAAAGCATGTGTAGTAATAATGTATGTAATGTGAATGTATATAAAGATGGCATTTGATAATTAGAGTGAGAAATATTAGACAAAAGATAGGAATTTAATCAAAATAGGTTGTGTAAGATTTTAGGTCCCTAAATGATGTAAAACCATATTAGGATAACTAAAATGTTAAATGGTGTAGAGTATTTTAGGATATAATGGGTTGAGGTGAAAGAAAAATGAAATGGATTAATAAGTTAGTGAGAAAAATTTATCAAATGAATAGTAACTTCTACGTAAACAGGGTCTATAACTATGTAGGATTTACAATGACCTATAATTTTTTTGGAAAAAGATGACTTGATGAAGTAAATTAATATCTATGTCTTATTAACTTGAAAATATTTAGAATAAAATGTAGTAAATTAGAAAAGTGATTAGCTGAGTCTAATTGAACCAGAATAGGTTAGAGAGCTGATCAATTATTGAAAAGCTAAAGGAATAAATTATAAGACAGGGGAAGAAATTATTAATGCACAATAATGTATGGACAAAGTTTTTGAAAACTAATAAATGGAATTTTGGTGTACCTCAGGATACAAAAATGAATTATAGGTATGAGGGTAATCCTTATAAAGAATGTCATAAAGTATATTGAGCAAATTAACAAACAGTATAGAAAATAAATATTATTATTAATATGGAAATGCTAAGAGTCAATCACTAAATCTAGGACCTAATTATTGTAATGTAATGTAATAAATAAATAACATAAAATCCATGGAATAGAATCCTTTAGGATACATGGAGATGAGGTAAATTGGGCATATATTGGCAATAGATATAAACTAGAACCAGTTATAATGAAGTTAAAAGACAATTATATAGAAGTAATGATAGGAATGGAACTAGAGTTGAGAATACGATAGTTTGATGAAACTAAAATGATATTAAATGAAATTTACTTGTTAAATGAATTTAGATGACTATTGAACAGAATATATTTTATTACGGGTAATCTAGATAATGAATCTAATGGCTATGAAAGGAAATTGAAAGGGAATGTGAGATTACTGGTTGTCTATACACTAGATAGGTTGACCAGTCAACTAGGGATTAGCAATTACTAGATGCTATGTCTGTATGAATTCTAGCCTATGTATGGCGGGTGTAGCCAGTGAGCATTGCTTTAAGCCTACATGCTCTTGGTATTGGGAGGCCTACGGTTAATCCCTGCTACCCACTTATGGGTATTAGGAGGTCCAATGGACTGATCCCTACTATCCACTTATGGATATTGGGAGGTCCCACAGTGTTGATCCCTGCTATGCACTAAATTTCTTGCTTCTTTTGATCATACTGGGATATTGGGAGGTCCTACAAGGTAGATCCCTACTATCCCTTTCTTGTTATTTGGAGGTTCTTAGGAATTTATCCCTACTATTGGGTGAAGGGTGTGTACAAACATCGAGGTTCAAAATGTGGGCCACTATATAGCTTTGTCTTCTATTCGGTTCTCAAACTAGGTAGGTTCAGCTGCCAAGGTCCAAAATAGGGGCCACTGCAAATTGTGATTCCTATTATTTAGTGGTTAGGAGTTCTTCTTGGACCGTAGGGGTATAAAGAGATTAATTAAAGGAATTAAGCAGGCTTAAAGATATTTTAAAGAACTAGAAGATAAATTGTGATGATTGAATAAACCTATGTAATGTTAGTAAGACCTTTAAATAAAGTAAAAGACTGATAAAATGGTGAATGACTAGTACAACATGCATGGAGGAAAAAGTTATAAAGGAAGATATCTAATTCAAGTGAAGTAGGCAGTAAACTATAGATATATACAAAATGAATAGAGTTGGAGAAAAAAGATTGATTAGGGAATAGTAAGAATAGATGGCTAAGCTATGCAAGTCATGTAACTTAGGCATGGTAAAAGTAAATAGAATGGAGGAATGTTTGAATGGTTCATAACTAAAGCATAATGAAATGATAAACAAGGAGGAAATAACATATATATAACTCTAGGTTAAGTGTTTAATAGAGGTAATCTTATTCTATTAATGAATAGTCTTAACTAGAAGCCTTAATAGAGATATTGGAATTAATAAATAGATGTTTTTAGTAATTGGTTGTGTGTGGTTGAATGTGATAGTGATACATGGTATGTTTAGTTAAATTCATCACTAAATGCATACTCAGCGTATCGGGTGTTCGATGCGTAGGTGGTAGATTTAAGAGGTATGATGAGGATGGCAAACAATGTAGCCATTGACTGTCTAGGTATGATATTGTCTAATTAGATTTTATGGTTTTAGTAGATAGAGGCACTCGTGCATGTCACTATGGGTAGTTAAGCATTTTCATGCATATTTAATTAGTACAACAGCCTATAATAGTGTGAAATGAGTTCTTAGCTGTAATAATAGCTTAGACTAATATTTAACCATAAGATTAGGCATGGGAGTGTTATATGCTATAGAGGTTTACCCTAGACCACTAGTACTGAAAAATAAAATTTTTAAATTGAATTGGAGGAACCTAAGTAAAAGTTAAATGAAAGGCCCCTAGGGAAAAACAAGAATGGGTGACCTCATGAGAAGTAGCACGCTTTACCTATTTTATTTTTTGAGAATAGGCAGTGGATGTTACATGTTGGTTGATGATTATTTGGGGGGCTAGAAGGGTCCAAATGGAGATTTATGGGTCATTTGCCTATAAAAATGCCTCAATAGGTTGAAAAAAAAATTTTGATCTATCAACCAGGTAGTTGTTATGCTCCCTAATTTCCCATGACCTATAAAGTGCCCGTATATGCCTCGTTTGAGTTTGTTAGACCATGTATGAACATGATTAAGGATTAGATAAGACATCTAGGTAGTATCTGATAGAGTTCCAGAATAGTCTATAAGTGTTAAGGAGTTTTCTCTTAGAAAAATCCTCTGATGGGTGACCTGTCAGGAAATGCCTCACCTGTGGAGTTTCTTCAAAGATTCGGTAGGGGGTGTCACAAGATCGATACCGCACTAACATGGAGATATGCAACACATCATGTATTTGCTGCAACTCTAATGGCAATGCTAGTTGATATGCCATTGGTCCCATATGCTCTATGATCTAGTATGTACCAATGAATCTCGAGCTCAAATTCCCTTTCTTGCTAATTATAAAAATCTTTTTCCATGGCAATACTTTTAAAAACACTTTGTCACTAACTTCATATCCAATGTCTCTTCTTTTAAAATCAGCATATGACTTTATGTTGATTAGTGGTAGCTTTCAACCTATCTCTTATAACTCCAACCTTCTTTTCTACCTCTCTAACTAAATCCAGTCCCATAAGTTTACTCTTACCAGGTTTACTATAATAGACTGGAGTTCTACATCATCTGCCATATAGTGCCTCATATGATGTCATGTCTAAACTAGCCTGTTAGCTATTGCTATAGGCAAATTTATCTAGTGATAGATATTTATCCTAGCTTCCTTTAAATTAAATCACACAATTGCATAGTATGTCTTTTAGTACTTGTATCACTCGCTCTAATTGTCTATCTATTTATGGATGGAAAGTTGTACTAAAGGCTAACCGTGTACCTAAAGCATCGTACAACTTCTTGCAAAATCTTAAGGTAAAACATGGATCCTAATAAGATATTATAGTCACTAGCACTCCATGTATCTTCACAATTTCATGTACATATAGCTATGTAAATCTCATTAAGGAATAGTCCATTTTGTTTTGAATAAAATGAGCCATCTTGATTAATCTATCTACTATCACCCACATAGCATCACACTTACTTCTTATCACTAGCAATCCCATGATGAAATCCATAGTAATTTTCTCCCATTTCCAATTTGGTATTATTATTGGATGTAAAATTCTAGAGGGTACTTGATGTTTAACTTTTACTTACTGACATGCCAAACATTTGGCCATGCACACTAACATATCTTGCTTCATTCTTAACCACTAGTAATAAGGTTTCAAGTAAAGGTACATCTTCGTACTCCTAGGGTGCATAATGTATAGAGCTTCATGTGGTTCTGTCAATATCTATTTTCTCAATTCATCAATCTTAGGTACACATAATATATCTTGATAATAGAGGTATCCTCCTTAAACTCAAATCCAGTAGTCTTTATCTCTTTAACATTACTTATTAATTGCATAAACTACTCATCCTATTTATGTGCTCCTTTCACTTTTTGCATAAAAGTCAAGTTTTAGTTGCAACTCTGCTAAAATGACATCATCTTAAGTGTATTCCAATTAAGCATTCATAAATTTCATCACAGCAATGAAATTTTGACTTAAAGCATCTATATCTACATTTACTTTTCCTGGATAGTAGTCAATCAAACAGTGATAATCCTTAATCAATTCCATCCAATGTTGCTACCTTAAATTCAACTCTTTTTATATGGGAAGGTATTTCAAAATCTTATAATTAATATAGATATAACACCTCTCATGATACAAATAATGCCTCCACACATTCAATGCAAACACAATGGCATCCAATTCCAAATCATGTGTCGGGTAGTTTTATTCATATGGCTTTAATTGCCTTAAAGCATAAACTATCACCTTTCCCTCTTGTATCAATACACATCTAAGCCCTTTATGTGAAGCATCGCTATAAATGACAAAATCTTTTCCTTATTAATGTTGCATGAGAATTGGTACTTTAGTTAACAATATTATAAGTGTATCAAAACTCGCTTGGCATTTGTCATCCCAAACAAATTTTACATCCTTTCTCAATAATTTTACAAGTGGAGTAGCAATCATTGAAAAGCCCTTCATAAATCTCTTGTAATATCCAACCAATCCTTGAAAACTATGGATCTCGATCACATTACTAGGAGGCTTTCATTCCAACACTACTTTTAATTTAGTTAGATCCACTCTAATTCTATCTATCGATGCAATGTGGTTGAAAAAGGCTACTTCAATCTACCAAAACTCACACTTGCTTAACTTTGTGCACAACTACTTCTCACTTGATGTCTATAATACTATTCTTAGATGTTGGTCATGTTCTTCCTAACTCTTGGAATACACTAGAATGTTGTCAATAAAGACTAGAATGAATTAGTCTAAGTAAGGCTTAAAAATTATATTCATGAGATCCATGAAAGCTGTAGTGGCATTAGTGTGCCCAAATGGCATCACTAAGAACTCATAATGCCCATATCTAGTTCTAAAAGTAGTTTTCAAAATGTCAAATTCTTTAATCCTTAATTAATGATATCTTGATCTCAAATCAATCTTTGAGAACATACTGGCACCTCTGAGCTAATCAAGTAGATCATTGATCCTAAGTAATGGATACTTGTTCTTTGTTGTCACCTTTTTTAAATTCTTATAGTCGATATACAATCGGAGTGAGCCATCTTTCTTTTTCACAAATAGCATGGGTGCTCCCCAAGGACAAACACTCGACATTTGAAACCCTTGTCTAACATTTCTTATAACTACACCTTTAGCTCTTTCAATTTTATATGTGGCATCTAGTGTAATGGACACTAGAGAAGTACTAGGATACACCTTAATCTCAAATTCAAGGTCACATTGTGATTGCAATCCTCAAAGTTCATCGGGAAAAACATTAGGAAAAATCGATACAACATGTATCTAATTAAGTCTCAAAGTAAGATTATTGGTGTCAACAACATAAGCTAAATAAGCTTCACATCCCTTCTGAATAAATAACCTTACTATTACAGTTGAAATGAAATTAGACAAAGAATCTCGCTTACCAAAAACTACCATATCACTTCCCTCAACGGTGTTGAGTGTAAGTTTCTTCTGTTCACAATCAACCTCTGCTTGATGTTTAGATAACAAATTCATGCCTAAGATAACATCAAACTCATGGAAAGGAAGTTTAATAAGATTAACTGGAAACACTTGATTTGGGATCATCAGAGGATAATACCTATATACTTGGTTCATTATCACACTCTGTCCGACCAAAATACTAATTAGGATATCTTTGTCTACGAGTTTAGTCTCTAACCCTTTACCCAATGCATGTGTAGTGCAGATGTATGAATGTGTAAATCCTAGATCTATCAATACCAATGTAAGTGTATCAAGTAAATAAAATGTGCCTGTAATCATATCATATGCCTTAGCTTCTTTGCAAGCTCAAATAGCATACTAGCGAGCTAAAGCTCATGTCTCTATCCTTGCCCTTTGACTATTACCTGGCTTATAATTTTTATTCTCTCTTTACCCTTTGCTAGGTGCTAGAGATGAGGCTTATGAATCAGCTGGCTTTTATGGGCAGTCTCTCTAATAATGTTCTTTGGAATAACATACAAAGCATTTTCCTCGCATTAAGAGGCAACAATGTACCCAATTCTTCTTATTACATTTCTCACATACTACATGTGCCTTCCATGTAATGGACACTAGAGCACTAGAGGCTTGCTCAGATGGTCAAGGCCTAAATTATGAAACCTAACCTTTCCTCTGAGTCTGGCCTTGTTTTTATGATTACTATGTGGCCAAAAAATCTTTTTACTTCTTATCCCTATCAAGTGCTAAGCTACACTATCTAGCAGAAAAATGTCACTTTCTTTAATACAATTCTCTCTTTTATTTCATCATTTCTTCCATTGTGTATGTTACAAATACCAATATAGAAAATTCTCTAATCTTGGGATTAGCTATCTGCATTTTTAGCACCACATTGATACCCTTTTCAAATTTCTTGCATCAAGCATCCTCAGTGGGTAGAAACTCTTCCTCATATGTACTTAACTAAGTAAAGTCTTTTCATATTAGGTTGTTGACTTCCATCCTTATTTTGAATCCATAAATTCTTGCCTTTTTTTATACAAATAGGTCTTTAAAATATATCTCTTCTATAACTCTTTGAGGAAAAATTCTGAGGTAAGGTCAGTTACAACCTTTCTCTTTCAAGTAGTCTCTAACTAATGAAAAGCTTCTGCATGGAGAAGTGAAGTAGCACACATTAAATTCTCTTTTAGAGTAACTCCAACTGCTCTAATATCCTGGTAGTCCTCTCTAGCTTGTACTTAGCTTTTATAGCATCATCATCTATTATTCCATCAAAATCCAAAGCTTTTATCATTTTCAACCTTTCTAGATATGTCTTCTGCAGGGCTACTAGTGGTGGTAGAGCTGGTGGTTCTCTAGTAGTAGCAAATGTATGTCTTAGCAATTGGTAATCAGTTGTAATAATGCTCATGAAGCATATGCCTACGCCTATGCCTATGCTTATGGTAGGTGCACTGCATCACTCGACACCGGTGTGGCTACACTCACTTTTGCTTCTTGAACTGTGGTCAGAACATGACTTGCTACTTCCTCTCTCACTCTAGTGGAGTCAATTCACTCATCATGTGTTACTACAAAAGAACACATATAAGCCTTATATATTATGGATCTGATAGATATTATCATAATTATTAGTCATTTCTTTGTTATTTCACCATATAATTCTTACATTAACTGTAAAAACTGTGTTAAGAACTTTCAGTGTGTCTAAAGACCATTTTTTAGAAAATCGGTAGCATAACAACTACTCGGGTTAAAAACCAAAAATTTTCTTACATAAAAATACACTTTTATAATATCATACAATAACCACTCTCAATATGGACCCATCTAGTCCTCAAACTCCTTCATTCTCAACATTTACATCATAACAAATCATAAGGTCTTTGACACATAATAAACAACAATTATCAGACAATAGGAGTTATATATACAAATATAGACATAAAACCTATTTTATTCTTGAGTTAACATTTATAAACTATTAATTATTACAACATTTTCATCTATACCATTCTAAACCTCATACCTTTTTACAGCTATCCATGAGTACATAACCTATTTATAAGGAAAATAGATAGAGATTTGTACCCACAAATGCTCTAGTCAACTACATAAAGGCTTTAACTACACAGCTACTCTTTATCTTTTACATATGCATTAGAACACTGATACACTGAGTATAACTTAGTGATGATTTTGATAAAATAAAATGCTTGTACACACTCAAACATATACAGATATTTAGTCATAAAACATACAACAATAGAGAGTATTCAATAGTCACATTTTGATTCTCATAATTGTATTATAGTTCATAAAATAGTATTGTATCATTTATGGATTAGTTTCATAATATGGCCTATACCAAAAGACTACACCTAAGAACACTAGACAATGGAATACAACTAGTACAATGGCCTATATTTTAGACCTCTGTAGTTACACCTACATATAACCCTCGATAACATAGACCAACTCCATATATCCTCCCAATATCGGTGTAATAGGGATTAGTCCAGCAAGGACCTCCTAAAAGAACATAAATATCATCAATAATACAAATAGTGGATGTTAGGGATTAGTCCCGTAAACCTCCTAAATCCCATTGTGTAGGGCTCATATCAGAACCTTGGCAGCAGCACCCACCCTTATAAATAATAATACAAGTAATGGCCTAAAAAACTAACCTAACAACTATTTTATTCCTTAGTTGACTAGTTAAACCATCTAATGGGTGTCTAACTATATGGGCCTTTATTTTATATATTGGATTTTTCATTTAGGTAAAGGTTAATTGTTAAGTTATTATTTTAGATTACTATTCATTTAGTCACTTTATGACCAAAATTCACAATGCCATATTTATGTGATTTTCACGATCACTTGTCCATGCACAAAGTCATTCACATTCCTTATTCATTTCTTATGTTGCATAGATATGGATATGAGTACCGATATTAGTATGAATATGAGTATGAAATATGACAATTTTAAAAATATATTATTAATAAAAAACTATATATAATTAATAACCATAAAATAAAGTCATAAAAATTATAATTATAAATACTAAAATCATAAATATTAACATGCACTAAATAATAAAAGAATGTATATAAATATACGTAAATTTTATTACTAGATATTTAATGTATTATCAATTTATATCATAAAATATAACTTCGATATTTGATTATCAATGAAAGTTATCTATAATTTTATATGAATTAATAAAGTGTGAAGTGTTGAACTTTCACTATATATGTATATTATGACACACATATATGCTTACTTGAGTGATTTAAAAGTATTGATTATATACCCAAAATAGAAAAGTAATAAAATAAAAAGGGTATGTACTAGGTAAGTACCTTGAAATACCACATGTGTACCTATACGTGGGTATATACCCAGTATGGATACGCCACTCATTTACAAGGACCCATGCAATATAGTTTTTTTAGCTTATATTTATCACTTTATTTCATACCACATTACACCTAACACATATTCATTTACACATCCATATGTGCTTGCCATTTTACCTCATAAAAGTATGACAAATGAAGAAATTTCATCAAGTATTCCCATTTCCTTAATCATACATACTTATTGTCCACTTATATCTAAATTACATGCCTTTAATACATTCATAGCTTAAACGCATTTACATACACTATAATGCTCATAAATCGATGAGGCTCAAAAAGTGTGCCCAGAGTGTCGGGTCACCTTACGAGGATTAAGGTAGGCATACTGGCCATGAAACTTTAATTGGCCTAAAAATGATGAAAATGGCTTAATTTGAAGATTTAATAGAACTAATAAAATATTTCAGGCCAAAATCTAGTGCACCATAGGCATATATGGACTTGGGTCAAGAATGACCCGAGATGTGCTCAGATAGACCAAAAACACATACCCTAAAGATCAAAATTTTCCTTGAGACCATTGGTGAAGGAATTTTTTAATTCCGAGGTTGTTTGCTATTTTTCTTCAACTTTGGAATTTTCATAAAAGCCAAGAAACTGATTAACTATCTTATCAAAGAAATTTTGATCTTAGATTTTTCCAAGCCCTAAATAAGCCCAATTAAAGATTTTTAAAACTAGCACAACAATTTTTAGAGGTCTAAGTGAATTTTTATATTTTCCCAAAGTTTCTATTGAAATCGAGCATTTAATGGAAGCTCGGGTGACACATGTCACTACTCGAGCTATCCAAGCCCACTATAAATATCCTTTCATGCCACCTAAGCATCCATGTGGCAATGGCTACCCACCCACCTCACTTTCCTCCCTATTCTCCTTCTCTTCCACCAAATGCCTCTCCCTCTTTCTGTCCTATATTTCCATGGCTTCCCAAGCTTAATTTGACAACAAATTATCACCAAAAATACCATTGATGAGTTAAAAATTAATCTTGGGAGGTTTTGGAAGTCATAGACAAGCATGGGAGTTAATAAAAATCAAGATAGTCTAAATGTATAGAAAAGGGGTGGTTGAAATTCAAATCTTTGTGTAAGTGTGTTTTCACACTTTTTATATTTTGTTTGCAAAGGATTTCATCATTCTATGGATGCTTATGTTCTTGGATTTTCATTTGGAGGTCAATGGAATTTTTTAGGAACTTTCTCAGCCATGTACGTGTGTGCATAAAGGAAAAAGGGAAAATGATGCTTAACAAGGGAATTAAAGGTGCTAAGGGCTAGAAAGAGCTTTAAAGGTGACAAGGTATGTGAATTCAATGCATTAAAGGCATGCCATGGTTAATTTAGGTATGGTTTGGGTAGAAATGTTGTATGGAATTTAAGGTTTGTATGGCTAAAATATGTGTACCAATGAATCAAGCTTGTATTAATGCTATTTGTGTGTGGTTTAAATGATTTGAGTGATGAATTGGTGAAAGGAATTAATGGAAGGGTGATGGTTTCCTTTGGCTGAGAGGTTGCATGTGTGTGTTGATTTTGTTATGGCTTGGTTTAGGTAAGGAATCAGTGGCTATTAGTGTGTATGATATGGAAATTAATGGATTATGTATGTGCATAGTGAGAAAATAAACGTTTAGTGGTGTTACAATGAGTGGCTAAGAGGTGTCATGAGGTGCCTTAGGTTGTAAAGTGTATTTATGGCATGGTAGCATGGGGTGTTAGATGGGAAATGGTATGTTAGGGGTAGAATTGTATGTATATATGGTGATTTTGATAGAAAATACTTGTAGGCATATGTAAGGCATGTCAAGGCTTAGGTTGCATGATATCTGATGTGTGTGAGTATATGTATGCTTGAATGATACCATTATATATGTATACATGATTGGATGGGAACAAAAGCATGTATATGGCTATTAGCAAGCTTTGGCCAAGAGGTATATAGGGTAAGGTAGGCATGATTTGCATGTTATGGTAAGGTTTGTGTGTGAGAGAAAATGGCATGGCATATTAAACATGAAATGTGTGATGTGAGATTAGCATGAGATAGATAAAAATGTGTGAGTAATATGGCATGATAATGAATAGATAGTGGTAAGGAAATGTGTCAAAAATTAGCTAAAATGTGACTTGAAAATGGTTTGACATGGAGTTGTAAAATTGACCTATAATAAAACTTAAATGGCATGGAATTGGACCAAAAATTGGGATACCTTGTCAAAAATGTATAGAAAGAAATTGAGGCCATTTTTAAGGCCAATTGAGATGTGTAAATTGATATGGCTTTAGGCCTATGGCATTGTGTGAGAATGGATGTAAATGGCATGGAAAAATGCTAAGAAAAAGGCATGTTACAGACCTGTAATTGTGTACGTAAAATGCCAAAATGACCTATAACAATCTTATTAATTGGACCAATTAATGAGTAACCTATAAATAACATTTAAACTGCGTGTAATTGGACCTAGACTTATGGCATGATTTGGACTAAAATCATACTGATACATACATAGTAAAAGGAACTAAAACTGTTGTTAAAAAATGACTTGTAACTATCTGGTTAGACTAAAATGGACCCGTAACTATTCCGATCAAAATTTGACTGTGGAAATAAATTCATAACAAACTATTAATGGATTCTAAATATTATAAATTGATTATCAATAAGTAAATGGACATAAACATAAGGATAAATGGCCTAGTAGTTAGACACTATCGACACTGGGTCTCTAGAGCTCCTAGGCTCGATTTGCCTAATGATGATGAAAAAGACAAAAATCCTAAAATTGAATTTTTTTACGTCCAAACCGAAGATCTTAAAAACTTTTTCCTTAAAAAATAAAAA
>CANXYI011557982.1:0-12694 GCA_948208565.1 Hura crepitans | reverse complement strand
TTTAGTATTCTTCAACTCGATCTAATTGAAGTGTTTTAATACTTCTATCAAGTTGTTTCTCAACTTCATTTTTAAATTCTTTGAAATTTTTAAAGGCTTTAGACTTGTACTTAATCGAGTAGACATACCCATATCATGAATAATCATCAATAAAGGTAATAAAAAAGTAGAGAAACCCACCTCTTTCATGTATAGTCATTAAGCTATATATATCTAAATGTATTAGGTCTAAAAGACCACTGCCCCATTCACCTTTTCCACTAAAAGGTGTCTTTGTCACATTGCAAAATAAACAAGATTCACACATTATAATTGATTCATAATCAAATAAGCCTAAATCACTAGACTTGTGTAACTTTGTCATGCATTTCTCATTTATATGGCCAAATTGACAATGCCACAAGAAGGATGGTTTCAAGCTATTATCTTAAGTCTCTTAGCATTAATTTTGTAGATGTCTTTTTGATTATCAAGAATATAAGTCCCATTAATATTAGAAACAAAACAATATAAAACATTATTTTTATAAATTAAGCAATCTTTGCTCTTATTAATGGAAATATCAAAATCTTATTCTACAAGATAAGATAAAGAAATAATATTCTTGTTCAAAGAGGGAATATAATAACAATCATTAAGTTTTAATACTAATCCTAAAGGCAAATTTGAGTAATATATCCCTATAGCTAATGTTGTAACTCTTATGTATAGGTTTACATCACCCTTGTTTAGCCTCATGCTACTCTTTAGTCTTTGTAAATCATAAATCAAATGAGGATCACAACTAATATCAAATATCGATGTGTGATTATCAATAGCTGTATTAGTATTAATCTTAATAACATTAATACCTGAAGAAGATGCATCTTCATGCTTATTTTTCCTACAAGACTCAAGGTAGGCCTTGTAATTCCTCTTCCAATAACTGGCTTTATGGCAGTGGAAATAAGTTACCTTAAGGCCTATCTCTTTGGCAATAGCTATGGGCTGTTTGCCTTTGCCCTTATTCACCTTACCTTAGGTGTTGGTTACATCTTTTTTCATCTTCTTCTACTTTTTATCCTTAGAAGTAGATGAATCAATAGCCATTATTTCTTTGGAATTCTTTTTAATGGCATCCTCAGTAGTCTTAAGCATATTCAACAACTCAGAGATTGTTGTCTAGATCTTGTTCATTTGATAAAAGAACAAATTGTACATAACTATTAGGTAATGATTACAACACTAAGTCAACACTTAGATCATGATCCATAACAAATCCTAAAGTAGTGAGTTGCTTAATATTCCCGTTCATCTTGAGCTTATGTTGCACAATTGAAGTCCCTTCCACCATTTCTACAGTGAAACAGAGCTTTAAATATCACATATATTTCAATTCTACTTTACTTCTCAAATAACTCTTTAAGGTGAAAGAGTATAGTATGAGAATCCATATGCTTATGTTACTTTTGAAGCTCCATGGACATCAATGCTAGCATAATACAAGTTACTAGATTAGAGTCCTCGATATGCTTTAAATATGCTGATTGTTCATTAGCATCAACACTGTCACTAGAGATAGATGGGATGCGCCTTTGCAACACATAATTGATCTTTTCACTTTTAACAACTATTCTTTAATTTCTAAGCTAGTCTATATAGTTAGACCTAATCACCTTATTAGCTTTAAGAATCGAGTGTAGGTTTAGGTTAGATGTACTCATGATGTAAATGCACCTATATGTAAATATTGAGAACATATTAGTGTATGATCAAATACATGAATGCATTTCATAAGGTCTTTAATAAAATACATATGTTCTCCCACTATTTTATTGTGAATTAATAGTCATCACCATTGATTTAGGAAAACTTGTTGGTTTTCCTAATGAGATAATACCTATATCTCATTAAGGTTAAACCTTGGGTTTGCCCAGCAAGCATAAATCATAACAGAAATGGTAGGCATCTCATGCCAATTGAATATCCAAGCAAGTACTAATCATTAGGCTGCTAACTCTTAGTGTATGTGTAACTTATACACATTTTCCTAATCTGCCTCCAAACTCATTAGCCTTGAGTTTGTTCAATAAACCAATGGACTATCTAAGATAGACCTATCAATGTAGTTTGTAACATATTTGATGTAGCATAAGATTAAGTTTGCTCAATAACTTAATACTAAGAAGAACTCTAGTTATAACCATATTAACAAAAGGTTGCATGTCTTAATATTAATTGAGGGCTTTCTTCCTTTTAAGTATCATCATTGGTTGCATATTTTGGTATGGTCATGCAAAGGGAATTTGCATGCTTTGGGATGCTCATGCATATTTAATCTCATTAAATCGTATATGCATATTTAATCTCATTAAATATATAACCTAGTTATGGACTTTTACTCTATTGATTTTTTGAGCCTAAGGAAACCAATTTTGGGCCAAACCCTAGGTCGTATGCATGTATTATAAACTAAATAAAAAAATAATTAAGACATTTTTAACTACATCTTCATTTGGTCCTTCTTGGTAATCATTCATCTCCATTTTCTCCTTGCATTTGTTCATCATATTCTAACCCTATGTAATCTAATTACCTTCTAAAATTATAAAGAATACCTCATGTTACATGTGAGGGGAGTTAGATAAGAATAGAAATACACTAGAAATAAGAGAAAAGGCTAGGATACAAAGGCCAAATTTTACCAAAGAAAAATCCATGTATTTCATGGTTAATCACATTGGTCATAGTCCATAACTACTCATCATGACAATCATACAACCTTAGTATGCATTTCTAATACATCACATGTATTAAATCTTTGAAAAATTGATTATCGTTGATTACTAGTATGATAACTCTTATAAAACTAGTATGGTTCATATGTCTTGATCGTTTCAATTTTCATATGCTTGTAATATGGAGTTTTAATTAGACAAAACATGTAATTTAATTATTTAATCTCATTAAATTATTAAATTACATCACTTCATTTATTAGAGTTCTAATCACATTAGAATTATAAATTAAATTAAACATTGCAATCATATCTTTTAGAATCAAATTCAAAATTAGAAGAAAATCTAAATTACCTTGTTCACTTATCCTAATCCATTTAGAAAAAAATTATCAATTTTAGATCAAAATAAAACCTAATCCTTATCTTTAATTTAAAGTCCTAATCAAATTAGAAATTTAAATTAATATAGGATTAGAATCCTAATACTATTAAGAATCATATTCTATGTGGAATTAGAATTTTCATGACAAAAATTATCTTATCTGAATTTAATTTAATTCAACAACTTTTGATTTAATTTAATTAAATTCAAGATGATAATTATCATAAATTTCAAAAAAAAATCCAATCAAATTGAAGTTTAATTTTAATAAAAAAACTTTAAGCAGTAGTTTACTTGGAATCAAATTCTAAGCGAACCATAAAACTATTTGTAACTTGGACTCTAAAAGCAACCCAAACAAGTTTGGATCAATTTTAGGAGCTATTGGCACATTTTTAGACCTATAATAATGTCTTTCATCAATCCAAATCACCCTTTAAGTCGTTGAACCCGTGGCAAAATGAACTAACAAAAATTACCATTAAACTATGGAAAATAGTGCACAATTTTAACACTTAAGCAAGTTTATGAATCTCATTCATGTGAAAATTATTTTTACCACTTAAAAAAATTTAATTAATATCATAAATATCTTATATTAATGAAAAATTAGTTCTGAAATTTTTGGAAAATAAATGAAACAAATGCCATAACAATTATGAGTTTTTGAATTTTGACCTCTCAAAAACTCGAATTCATGTCTCACTCATGTTACCAAATTAATCAATTTAATTTTCATGAAAAATATGACCAAAATTAAAATCCATATTTTAATTCATCATACAATGGATTAAATAAAAAAAATTAGCAATTAAATCATAAAGCATGAAAACAAAAATAAGGCATAATCTTCTATGTGCAAAAAGCCCCTATATGCATAGGAGAAATATTTTCTTTTTAAAGCCCATTTAATCCAACTAAAAATCAAGACATCTGATTTTAAATCATATCAAATCAATTTTAATCATATGAATAAGGCCTGATCATAAAATAAAATCAAGAACCACCACTGAACCAATAAATCATAAAATTATATTTTATGTCTAAATTAACCATAATCGAATTTTTCATCCATTTTGATTTATTCAAGAACATGGCTCTAATACTAGTGCTGGTTTTACATGAGTTATACATAATGGAAATTTAAAAAAAAATTGTGCAAAAACAATCAATTATAATAAGGATTCGAATATATCAAAACAACAGACAACAAAAAAATTAAACAGCATAGAAATTTTACTATTGTTTGTTATATGGTGATTCCTTTTCTTCAACTCACCTTATTAGGTTATTGCAAACCATAGTGATCCTCATTGAGAACACCTCTAAGGTATCCATACAACAATTAAAGTGATGAAAAACTAAATATCAAAGTGCTAGTAAGATATTCAGAAGGGAGAATAAGAAGAATAAGAGAACCCAAAAGTTCATAGGGAGTGTGTGTGAATTTTTTATTTGTTTGGTGGCTACCTATGGTGGCTGATTTAGCAAAGCTATTTATATTGAAATAACCCTCTTTAGGTTAACTCTCAAAATTTGACCCAAATCTCATTCAAGGAGGCCTATAAATTGGAATTATCTATTGCATAAGGCCTAGTAATAGGGTGCATAAAAAAATAAGATCCATTTTAGGCTTCCTTATGAAGCTTTTATGGGCCTTAATTTAAATTAGCCACAAACTTGATTCATGATCCTTTTAACCCTTAAAAGGAACATTTAAAATTATATTACAAAGGCACCTTTAAATAGGCGTCCAAGGCTTAAGGCCTTTTAACATTTAAAAAGGTCAAACTAGGTTAACTAGGCTCCAAGCCTAATATCTCTTTTTCTTCTTTATTTCTTCTGCTTTAAATAATATCTCATATCATTAAAATAACAAACACTTTGATAATCATTTCAATTCTTTAAGTGCATGACCCTATGGGTTTCAAAAAAAATGTTGTCAGTATATAATGAATTAGAATCCTAGTCAAACTAGGACTTTAATAGTTTAACTTATTGAGCCTTTAATTAATTTCCAATTAATAATTCACTTATGTATAAGTCTTGAGAGGTGTCTATCCATATATTAAGATAACCTACGTTTTGGAAAGTCAAGTGGTTTGACTTAACCCTTTCATATATAGTTACTATACAATTACTCTTTTCACCATACTTTATCTCATTTAAGTTTGAGTATGGACTTGTGTCAACTCAATGATTAATTAGGTATGTCTAATTAAGCCATAAACATGTCAATTCTAAAATTTACATCTTTATTCCTAAAATTGCCTCATAAATCTCATTCACATTTGCATTTTACTCTGGTGAGATATTCTCTAAATAAAGATATATTAAACTTGTGAGATAAACTCCCCATTATAATCTGAGGTGGTCAATCCTTTATTGATCACTCAACTACCTTCAAGTATCTCTGACTATACCTAACCTCCTAGCTATGTATATATCATGGTGAAGAAAAATCACCAGAGTCAAAATGTACCCTTTGATACTTAAGCTAACTTTAATGATCTTTAGTTATAAAATACTTGCACGTACTAATATAATGAGATGAATTTATTAACATAGATTATGTATCCATGTGAAGATCTCATGTTTAAGTCTCTAATAAACTTGTTTCTCAAACAAGCATCCACATGTTAACTCTAAGCGTCAGTATGCTTATTGCTTGTGAGAACTACTATTTGACAAAGTTAAAGAGTATAACATGTGCTTATCTATCTATATCAACAATATCCTATCTTGTTAATATTATGACTAAGGATAGTTTTGGTATTTGACATTTGCATACAATAGCAATCTCACATCATGTGGACACCCCTTACTCGATTCGTTCATTGGCCGATTGCCAAACATGACTAAGGTGTGCTACATAACATGCTATCTAATCTCATTACAAGGAGTGTGTGTGAATTTTTTATCTATTTAGTGGCTACCTATGGTGGTTAATTTAGCAAAGCTATTTATATTGAAATAACCCTCTTTAGGTTAACCCTCAAAATTTGACCAAAATCTCATTCAAGGAGGCCTATAAATTGGACCTCTTTTTGTATATTGCACGAGGCCCAATAATAAGGTCTTTATGCATAGAAAAATAAGGCCCATTTTAGGCTTCCTTATGAGGCTCTTCTAGGCCTTAATTTAAATTAGCCACAAGCTTAATTCATGATCCTTTTGACCCTTAAAAGGTCTATTTAAAATTAGTTTAAAAAGGAACCTTTAAATAGGCCTCCAAGGCCCAAGCCCTTTTAACACATAAAAAGGTCAAACTGGGTTAACTAGGCTCCAAGCCCAATATCTCTTTTTCTTCTTTATTTCTTCTCCTTTTAATAATATCTCATGTCATTAAAATAAAAAACACTTTTATAATCATTTCAATTCTTTTAGTGTGTAATCCTATGGTTTTAAAAAAAACACGTTGTCAGTATATAATGAATTAGAATCCTAGTCAAACTAAGACTCTAATAGTTTAACTTATTGAGCCCTTAATTAATTTCCAATTAATAATTCACTTATGTACAAGTCTTGATAGGTGTCCAGCTACATATTAAGACAACCTATATGTTGGAAAGCTAAGTGGTTTGACATAAACCTTCCATATACAGTTACTGTGCAATTATTCTTTTCACCATACTTTATCTCGTTTAAGTTTGAGTATGGGCTTGCATCAACTCAATGATTAATTAGGTATGTCTAATTAAGCCTAAACATGTCAACTCTAATATTTACATCTTTATTCCTAAAATGCCTTCATGAATCTCATTTATATTTGCATTTTACTCTGATAAGAGATTCTCTAAATAAAGATATATTAGACTTGTGAGATAAACTCTCTATTATAATTCGAGGTGGTGAATCCTTTATTGATGACTCAATTACCTTCAACTATATCAGACTATACCTAACCTCCTAGATATGCATACATCATGGTGAAGAAAAAGCACCAGAGTCAAAATATACCCTTTGATATTTAAAATAACTTTAGTGATCTCAAGTAAAAAAGATACTTGCACATACTGATATGATGAGATGACTTCATTGACATAGATTATATATCCATGTGAAGATCTCATGTTTAGGTCTCCAATAAACTTATTTCTTAAATAAGCATCCACATGTTAACTCTAAGCATTACTATACTTATAGCTTGTGAGAACTACTGTTTGACAAAGTCAAAGAGTATAACATGTTCTTATCTATCTGTATCAATAATATCCTATCTTGTTAATACTATGACTAGGGATAGTTTTGGTATTTCACATTTGCATACAATAGTATAGTTTTGGTATTTCACATTTGCATACAATAGTAATCTCACATCATGTTTGACACCCATTACCTAGTTTGGTCACTAGCCGATTACTAAACATGACTAAGGTGTGCTACATAACATGCTATCCAATCTCATCATAATTAACCTTCATTTAAAAAAATTTGACCATGCAAACTTAAAAACCAAAAATGTGATTTTTTAAAAGCTTTTCAAAAATTAAGTTACTTATAATTTGAGAATCCTTATGCTAAAATTTTGGTAACATAATGGCTCTACTGGGCACTATACCAAAATTTAAATAGTAACTTACATTAAGGAAAAACACTTCTAAAACATTTCAACTTCCCAACTCTATGATCCTTTTTATCACTCCAAATTGACACTCAACATCAGGAAGAGACATCAAACAAGCATAAAATAGTTTAAAACATTTAAAATGTGGTTACGAACCATATTCAAATATTAAATTACAAAATACATTTATTTAGGCCCAAAACTAATTACATTTATCCTAAGAGTACCAATCTATGTCTATACATCTCATAATCTAATTACATACATCAAAAAGTACCACAATAATAGCCTTCTCTTACTTGTCTAGATGCCCTAAGGCTTGGGCTCAATTTTCCTTCCAACCTATGCATCACAAACAAAATGATACACTAAGCATTTTGCTTAGTAGTGAAATCAAAGTAAATCATGCATCATGCAACATCATTGATAAATCTAACTGTTATTCATAATTATCCCCATATGCATAATTCATAATGTGTAAAGTGCTACACAACCATACATGGGTTAAACAATTCATAAAAATCATATAATTCACATATAAGCATAACTCATACATACCACATACAAATTTGATAATTTCATGCATGAAGGAAAGTTTATTATTAAGCATTTCCAAATGTCATTTTTATCTACCCATATGACCAAAACACATGTCCTATGGATAACAGAGTTAGACGGCCAATATGACCTCCATAAACCTGAAGGTCTGTCTACTAACATGGATTCAAAGATTAAAAATAACATGATGGCCATTACGACTATTTATGAACCTGAAGTTTATCTATCAATATGGATCTAAAGATCAAACATATGTGGGCCTTTAGATCATACTAAAAATGGACCTATAGACCAAAAGATCAAATAACACCATAATGCCCTAGCAACTACTACTATACCCTTAGTTGACCAGTTAACCTATCCATTTAGGTTGTTAAGCATGTTTATTTTTAGTTCCACCATTTAAATTTAGCTTACCATAGCTTTTAATTATGGTAAGGTCAATAAATGACCATATCGAGTAATTAAGTAGTTTTAGGTATTAATTTGGTCATATACCTCATATTAATGAAATGCCACATTCAAATGACAACATTTACACATATATAATCATACATGCTCAATTTATGCTTGTCAATCTCATTTTTATCATTTAATGGCTGATATCAATTAATTATCCATAAGTGACTACTTCATGCTTAACTTAAAGCATTTTTTTTACATTAAGTGTTTTCCATTATGTCATTTCATCCTTAAAGCTTATTTCATGCACATATTCCATGTCATTGCATCATACACCATAAAGGAATGCTTACATAACTCAAATCTTGTATATGGTAACACACAACCTCATACATACATACATCATGCATATTTATGCATAATAAGGCGACTTAAGCAACATAATCTTTATTATGTAAATAATATGTCAACTACCATATTAAACATCTCTTTAGGTACTTTATACCACATTACATGCACACTAGCATCAATTAAGGCCATTTAACCATAAGTTTGATCACACCAAAAAGGTACATTTTCCTCATTTCAACCCAACATAACCATCATTCTAATTAAACTATCCTCTTTCATATTATATACATAAAATAAATAAGCATACACACTTTTAGATCTATTAAGGCCATTTGGCCTCTATGCTTTCAATACCTCATTCATATCTAATTTGTATATTTAGACATTTATGATCAATTTCTTACATCAAGCTAACATGCTCATGACATATATCAATATGGCAATACATGAACCATTCAACCAATAGATTATTCCCACACTCCATATCAATGCCATCAATTCTTCTACATTATATACATTGCACACATCATTTGTGTATCATATAAACCCATTTTAATTAACAATTTACACAACTAAAGCTACATAATGCATTTATTACATACAATAAATATGATGGATAATTAGGGCATCCTTAAATAATCATGGAATAAATCGATTTTACATGCCAAAATGATTGTAATGCGACCTTAAAGACTGCTCACACCTTTATTTTTCCTTTGTCCCGTATTTTGTTCTTTTTCTCAACTGCCCATTATAAATTCAATTTTCAAAAATTCATAATAAATCAAAGAAAACATAAAACAACAAAATGAAAGCATAAATACACTCTTAGGCACCTAAGGAAAATAGAAAAAATGTCCAGTTTCAAAAATTTTTATCCGAACTAAAAATGGTTACTATTCACCCGATTTAAAACGAGCCAAAATCGTCAATTTCTTGTGATTTTCTCCCTTTTCCCAAGCTTTAGAGGTCATAGAGGCCCCTAAATTTGGCTCAATTGAAGAATTTAGAGGTTAAATGGATTGCTTAAAGAAGAAAAATAGAGGAGAGAGGGAGAAGGAGCCGTCAGCTCATATAGAGGAGAAGAAGATGCAGGTTTGACCATTTTTGGGAGATTTGACTATATTTATAATTTCTCAAACTTTAATTATTTTTCCCATTTTTCCCTCTTTTTTCCCCTTTCTTCCCCCTTTTAAAGCTCTATTTATCTTCAATTTATCATTCAAAAATTCAATTAATTATAGCCCCATAATCCTCTAAAATTTAGAGCTTAAAAAAGCCAAAAAAACCCAATTATTACACTATTAATATTATCTAATTTTTAGATAAAATACTTTCCAACCTCTAAAAATTCCTATTCTAGTGCCATTAGACTCATTAGAATTTATAAGTACCAAATCATATAAGTTTTGAAATTTTCTGAGAAACTTTGAAAATATTTTACAGTTAAATTTTGCCTTGATCATTATTCACAAGACACTATCGTAAAAACTTTTTTAGCATTTTTAACCAATCAAATAACTTATGATTGGTTTCAAACTTTATTCAAAATTATTTTATCATTAATACTTTTATTTGATAGCTTCAGTACATCTCGGGTCTCGAGAACACTATTCATCCTAGGGAAGTACTATTCACAAAAGTCAAAATTTTCAAATCATTACATCATGAACTCTTTATGATTTCCTCTACAATATGAAACAATAAAAAAAGGCTTCATTATAAAGTTTAAGATTTATATCAAACAAATGAATTGATTATATGCACTTATGTAATAAAGGATGTCTTTTATCATAAATAAATGTACATAAAATATCCCTATTACACATATGCTCTAGGGCATACAACTAACAATCTGCCACTTGTACTAAAGCCAATCAACAATGTATCTAATACCCATATTATTTACATGGAGTTCGGACTTGTTTTGAGTTAGTGCCTTAGTGAGATGATCAGTAGTGTTTTAATCTTTAGGGACTCTCTCAATCTTTACATCTTGCCTACCAACCATTTCTCAGATTAGATGGTAGCACTTGAGAATATGTTTGGATTGTTGATGAGATTATGGTTCCTTTGCTGGTGCAATAGCTCCATTGTCGTCACAATACAAAGGTACTAGGTTAACAATAAAAGGGACCACTCCTAGTTCAATAATGAACTTTTTGATCCGTACTGCTTCTTTAGCTGTAATGTACTCTGCTTTAGTAGTTAAGTCTACAATTGTATCTTATTTAGAACTCCTTCAACTAACTGCACCTCTAGTAAATATGAATACATAACCTGATTGGGATTTGTATTTATCTTGATCAGACTGAAAGCTAGTGTCAATATACCGACTAACTCACAAATCTCTTTCTCCATATACCAAGAATACATCCTTAGTCCTTCTTAAGTACTTATGGATATTCTTGACAACCTTCCAATGTTCCTCTCCATAATTAGATTGGAATCTACTTGTGACACTAAGAGCAAATGATGAAGGTGCTAGAATGATGGTAGCAATAACAACTCATGTCAAACTGCAGATGTTAACATAGTCAACATTCACCACTTCTCTTAATTGGGTTAACCTATGTCCTGGTGCTTGAACAAGCTTATAAAAGAAGGGAAACTTTATCCTTTACCATACCAACATCCCATCGAGCCATTTTAAGCTAAACATAAGCATGATATATATTGTGCTTATCATTAGAAAATGGTACATCTCACTGATAATTACAAGAATCTTTATCATGCCATTCAAAACCTCAGTGATGACAAGCAGATACCTGATCTAGAAGACTGAAGTTCCACTAATTAATATTGGTTCTTCTAATTTTGAACTTTTATAATCTCTTCAAATATTTCTCTTTAAATAAAATAAAATGATGAATTTACTTTTTTGAGATGTATATCCTGATGCATTTAATCTCAATGTGATTAAAAAAAGAGCTTGTTAGTGCGAAAACTTCTTTTGGGAGCATATTAAGTAAAAGTTAGGGCATGAAATAATTCACAGGCATTTAAAGTGATCAATATTAGTCTAAGTTTTCTCTTAAAAGATGGATCAATGATTAATAGGCATCACTAGGAGTCATACACAACACACAACATTAGGCATATCTAAGTACAACATTTATCATGAATTATACATACATACACAACACCTGCGATCTATGCATTATACATGACATAGACCCTTATAAGTTTATCCATACATCGATTAAGAGATGAGTACATCATGAACCATAATAGCTTTCATTTATCATGCATATTTAAAACCACCCCCATCAACTAGACATGTATAGCATACACCTAAAGGCATATACACATCTATGCATTATAATGCTTAAACCATGACACACATTATATAGAGATAGTAATCATGTATCATACTAACTATTTGCTTGTACAGCTATTATAGATCATTCTTTACTTGGACTACAAAAAGATAAAATTTACCTTTACCCTTATACAAAAGAGCTAATTCCTAAGGATGGCACTAAGTAATAAAGACTTATAGAGCATTAGGGAAATTGTTAAAAAAGTTGTTGCTCTAAAATTAGAGACAATTTAACCCTTGAATAAAGAAAAACTCACTAAGATAATGACCACCATAGGGGCAAAGGCAGAAGTCAACTCAAGAAAAGATAAAGGAAAGGCAAAACACTTTACCAAACCTTGTAATCCCTTTATCAATTCATGAACATAGAATGGCCTTTATCAAAAGTATTCA
>CANXYI011557954.1:0-10707 GCA_948208565.1 Hura crepitans | reverse complement strand
CAAACCATTCTTTCAAATAAGAAAACATCACAATAAAATTTTTTTTCTTCCAAATTAACCTTTAAGAACCAAAGTTCTCACCCATCATTCGATTTTAATAAAAAGTCACCACAATAAAAATCCATTTTCTAAAAGTTGGCATGAGAGAACCAAAGTTCTCAAAACAATCAATTGCTCAATTTCAAGTATGTTATTTCGATTCCAAGCACCTATTTATTTTTCTATAAATATATTCTGTAACTTTTTCTACATGAATATCTAATTTACTTTAATCACAAAACATCGCTTGAGAAAAGGAATATTGTCATAAATTCAAATCAAAGTTCCATATTAATTTGAGGTATAAATAAGAGTAGGGTTCCGAACCACTCTGGTTTTGGCCCTACAAGGTATTTCTATTTCCTGACTCTGTCGGGTGGTGACTCTTACCTTATGGTGCCTAACTCACACCCCCCCTAATATAATCAAAAAGGGGCGGCTCTGGATTCATTTAGCTTCTTTCCCATCTTTCGAGACTTGAGGAGTTGAGGCTTAGGTTGAGTCTTAGGCTACTTCAGTTTGATCATTCTTAGGGAAACCAAAAAAAGGGTCATCATGAGAACACCTCCCTTACACATGACCCCTTAAGTGTGTGTGTGTAAGGTGGATGGCCACGATCATGCCACTTGGCGATCGTACGCCCAAATTAATTCAATTTTGATTTTAACTTAGAAATTTCAAAGTAATTTCTATACACCTCCAAAAATTACCATCCTAGTCCCAAAAATTCTCAATTATATTCACTAAGGGTCCTGCATAATTTCAGCCCGAAACTCCTCCGGGAGCTAGGGTTATTATTCCCTATATGCCATTTTTAACCTTTAAAAATTCATAAAATATTCTCTAGACTTCCAAAAATATTCATTCCAGTTTTAAAAATCCTCACTTAGTGTCTTGAAGGCCCACATAAAAGTTTAGGTTAAAAATCAATAGTTGACTTTTTAGCACTATTCACTTGCCAGAATAAAATATTTTAAAAAAATATCTGTTGACCTCAAAAAATTATAATTCCTTCTCCATGATACTCAGTGGAATTTTTTAGGTTCAGGGTATGAGATTTTTGAGACCATCAGGGCACATCTCGGAGCTGTCCCAGTCGGAGCTCATTTTATCTTTATAAACAGTAGTTCTCAACCCGAAATAATTTATTGGTTTTGTTAAAATTTTTATTTCATTCGTTTTGACCACTTTCAGGCTTGTTACAGTTTTATGACCAATATGCCAGTCAACAGACTCAGAATGATGGCTCATACCGCAGGGAACATCCCTCGGGCCTAAAAAACACTGTTTATGAAACCTTGGCATATGAGCGTTACATACATATTTAGAAATTAGGAATCCTCATGACGAAATTTCAGTAGCATAACAGCTATACTGGGCACTATCCCAAATTTTGAATAGTAACCTACATAAGAAAAATACACCTTTATATACATTTCACACACTTCCACAACTTCCATGTGATCCTCTGATCACTTCAGAACACACAAACATAATCACAAGATATCTCAACCTCAGGAAGAGATTTCATACAATGCAACACACAATAAAATAGTTTATAAAGGTTTACAATTTTGAAATCCAAAATATAACCTTTAAATACAATTTAGGCCCATTCCTTGTTCATTACACATTAAGTGCTACCTATACATCACATACTATAATACTTTACAATCTTTACCCAATAAAAAAATGCCTTCTCTTGATAATACTTGATGTCTCGAGGCTTGAGGAACAAAAAGTAGTCTTCTTACCTATGCATCGTATACAAACAATGCGTTAAGCCAATGCCTAGTGGTGTAATAAAAAAATGTGCTAATTAAGCTTTTTAGCATACCATATGCACATGCAATTCATTTCCATGCATGACTAATTCGCATAATTTACAACACTTAAGCATAATAATAATATGCCATGTTCATGATCGAAAGATATACATCATGCATAATGACATTTATATTACACATATATGGCAAACAAGCATTTAAAATCAACCAATCATTAAATTGAGCTATTATCAACTATACATGCACTTAACTATCATATTAACTATCATGATATATTATAGGTTGATTTAGTTGCGTTCCTTATTAATTTAAGCCTATTTTGGATAATCTTAAACCTATTGATAACAGGATCAAGAAATTTGTAGTGGCCCACATTTTGGAACTTTTAACTGCTGCACCAGCATAAAATTGTGCAGTGGCCCCTAAAGGACTTTTCAGCAGTTGCACCCGTATAAAATTATGTAGCAGCCCTTACAAAACCTTACGGTGGCTGCACCTACATAGATCCAAAGACCTTAATATAAATCTATGGGTAAGACTAAAAGTGAACCCTTGGATCATCATCTAGGTACAGAAGTGCCCTAGTAGCTGTTATATCCCCTAACTGATCGATCAACCTATCCATTCTTAGGTTGTTGCATCTCATGGGCTAAAATCGATGTATTTTAGTTTCATCTTATAAAGAAAGCTTACATAGCTTTTAACTTACTTGTTTTAGTCATTAAATGACTAAAATTGATTTATTTTATTAAAAATGACATTTTAGAAATCATTCACATTTTAACATCCATTTATGCCATATTTCTACCATATGCACTTCCAAACACCATTTTCATCTCATTAATGGATTTTCAACATGTATTATTCATATGTACATTCATTTGAGGTCATAAGTTCATTCAAGACACTTTATGCCTCAAGGCTTATCAATTTTACTCTTAATATGGCATACTTTAGTGTTAAAAACACTTTTAAGCTTATCTCTATTATATAACATATTTTTGATTTTAAACCTTATTTCTTCATGATACTAATCATGTTCATAATCAAGTATAATGAATATAACATGCATTCACTTAATCTCTCATAATTCATAAGTTATTATGCATATGCACTATTATAGTGCCATTCGGCCATACATATCCATACAAGCATAATTTAAGTTCATCAGCATACATACTACATGGCCATATTCTATAATGTATACATGTTGACCATTTAGGCCTTTTGGCCATTTAGCCATTTTTGCCCTTCATTTGTTAGTTTCACAACTAACATGCTTATTACTTATGCTCTTTGTGACCATTATTCCTCTTTAACACAAATTACCTATTTTTCATGGTCTATGTTTATAACTACATGTACTCATGTATGATATTTCATTTTTATGCACAATTATCAATTATACTAATATTCATCTTGTTAGTCACCATGTGACCTCACTTATAGCCAATTAAAACACAAGAGGTAGGCACCCCTAATTTAGCACTTAGATCATTTGACCAATGCACACCATTTGCCCATAATTAGCATATTTAACTTATACATTATACAAACATAATTGACTTGCATAACAACATGAAAATTATTCATATAAACACAATTAAAGGCATTTTTACATGTTATGTACATATAACTTGTATAATGCACATTTTAAGCATTTTCCATCTCTAATGTATTCTTTTGCTTCCATTCACTCAAAAATATGTCTAATATATCAACATACTCCAATTCTTGCTTAATTAAGACCTATTACTACACTTAGACACTTAACCCCAATTTTCTCCATGTTAGGCATAATATGACACAATAAGCATATTTTTCACATCCACTTGATTCCAATCCATTCTTATTATTTTAAACACATTGACATACTTATTATAAACCATATAACTTATTAAATACATGACATTAATGGCATAATGCATTTTCAAGCATTTATTACATAATGAGCACAATATAGAGTTTAGTGATTTTAATTGAAATTACACATTCTATTTTAATTACACATATCGAGGTAGTCGAGAAGGAACCCTGAGGCCCATCTACACCTTCATTTTGCCTTTATCATGATTTGGTTTGGAAACCCCTAACATAAACCAAAAAAAACTTTGAAAACTCATAATAAATCAACCGGTGCTTCAAAAATAAACATAAAATCATAAAACCTCTTTTAGGCACCCTTAAAACCTAGAAAAATAACCAAAGTTAGAAAATCTTACTCGAACCAAAGTGAGTTACTATTCATGAGACTTGAAAAATGGAAATTTCAAGCAATTTCCTTCGATTTTTCCACTTCTTATAAGTGTTTAATGTTGTGGGGGTTGCATAAAATCATTTTAGTGGAGGAGATTGAGCTTTAAAGAAGGAGAAAGGAATGAAAATGGTGGAGAGAGGGGAATGGGTGTTGTCAGTTTGAAGAAGAAAGAGAGAGGGAGATGTGTTGAAATGTTGACTTTTTAATTTAATTTAACTATTTATACCTCCCAAAATTAATTATTTTTCCCTCCTTTTTCCCATTTTTTCTTCTCTTTCCATACCCAAATAATTGCCAAATTTATTAAATAAATTTAATTTTATTATGGTCCACACTTGCTCTAAAAATTAGAGCTCGAAAGACAAGGAAAACCAATTAAATATGTTATTTTTCATGTTACCCAATTTTCGAAAAATTACTTTTTGATATCTAAAAATTCTAATTTTAGTGCCATTAAGCTCATTAAATTTTTAAGTATTAGGTCATATAAGTTTTGGAATTTTTTGAGCAACTTTGAAAATAATTTACAGTTCAAATTTGCCTTGGTCACTATTCCCAAGATATTGTCGTAAAAACTTTTTTAGTATTTTTAACCGCCCAAATGACTTTTGATTGATCTCAAACTTTGCCCAAAATTATTTTATAATTCATAATTTCATTCATTGGCTTCGGTGCTCCCCGGGTCTTAGAAATACTATTCATCCCAGGAAAGTACTATTCATAATTATCAAGATTTTCAGGGCATTACATTTGTTCCCCTCTTAATTAAATGTTGTCCTTGACACTAAAATAGTTACTTGGTTCAAATAACTATGGGTATTGTTCTCTCATCTGAGGTTTTATCTCTCAAGTTGCTTTTTCCATCCCGTGGTGTTTCTAAAGAACCTTTACCAATGGTACTATTTTATTCCTTAGTTCTTTCACCTCTTTATCTAGAATCCTCACCAGTTCTTCTTTATAAGATAGGTTAGGATTAACCTCGATCTTTTTTATTGTTATCACATGTATAGGATCATATTTGTATCTTCTGGGCATTAAAACATGAAAGACATCATAGATCTGTTAAAGCTCTGGAGGCAAAGCTAGTTTATAGGCTACTAGTCCCACACATTCTATGATCTCATATGGACCAATAAACCTAAGACTTAACTTCTCTTTCTTCTTAAATCGTAAAACCTTCTTCCAATATGAAACCTTGAGAAAAACCATGTCTCTCACTTTATATTCCACCTCTTTCCTTTTTAAGTATGCACAAAATTTATGTCTACCAAAAGCTACCTTCAACCTCTCTTTGATAACTTTCACCTTTTCTTCTACATCTTGTATTAAGTCTAGCCCTATGAGCTTAGTTTTACTGAGCTCATTCCAACACAAAGGTGCTCTACACTTCCTTTCGTATAAGGCCTCATAAGGAGCTATGCCAAGACTCACTTGCTGATAGTTATTGTAAGCAAATTCAACTAAGGATAAATATCAGTCCCAACTTCCCTTAAACTCTAATGCGCAACCCTTCAACATATCTTTGAGAATCTAAATGACTCTCTCAGATTGTCTGTCTGTCTATGGATGGAATGTTATACTGAAGCTTAACCAAGTACCTAAGGCATTATGAAGTTTCTTCTAAAACCTCAATGTGAACCTTGGATCCTGATCCAATATAATTAAAGATGGCACTCCATACAATCTGACTATCTCATCTCTATAAATATCGGTCTATTCTCACTGAGTTGTCTTGGTAAAATGATCTACTAGAACCCATACTGAATCACACTTGCTTCTTTTCATAGGTAGCCTAACCACAAAATCCATTATGACTCTATCCCATTTCCATTTTGGAATTGCTATAAAATGTAGCAATGTAGAAGGAACCTGATGCTCTGTCTTTACTTGCTGACAAGTAAGGCACTTAGTCATGTATTCTAACACATCCCTTTTAATGCCTAGCCACCAATAAGAAAGCTTTAAATCCTAGTACATTTTAGTGCTACCAAGAAGCATTATATAAGGAGCATTTTAAGCTTCGTGCAAAATCTACTTCTTCAACTCTTCCAGCACAAACCTATCATGATAGTATAAATAGCCATCTCATTTAATCTTATATTCCATTAACTTCGCCTCTTAGATAGAACTCATCAATCTATGATCATCTCTTTAATAATCCTTCACTTGCTGTAATAGACTAGGCTTGACTTGTATCTCAACTAAAAAGGCACTATCACCTACGAGCTATAATCTGACATGCATGCCTCTTATGGCTACCATGAATTTCCTGCTAAGTGTATCGGCCACTATATTGGCCTTCCCCAGATGGTAATCAATTAGGCAGTCATAATTCTTAATCAACTCCATTTACTTCCTCTATCTTAAGTTTAGCTATTTCTATGTAAGAAGATACTTAAGACTCTTACGATTCGTGTAGATATAGCACTTCTCCCCATATAAATAATGTCTCCAAATTTTTAGAGCAAACACAATGGGTACAAGCTCTAAATCATGAGTAGGGTAATTCTTCTCATGTGGCTTCAACTGTCTTAAAACAGAAGCAACAACCTTGTCATCTTACATTAAAACACACCCTAACCTATTATGAGATGCATCATTAAATATAGTGAAGTCTTTCCCTAAAACTGGTTTTACAAGAATCGGAGCCTCTGTCATCATAGCCTTCAGCTTGTCAAAGCTTTCCTAACACTTGTTATCCAAAACAAACTAGAAACCTTTCCTTAATAGTCGTGTCATAGGGGCTACTATCAATGAAAACCCTTAACAAATCATGTTTAATACCCTTTAACCCCTAGGAAACTCCTAATCTTTGTGGTGTTCCTAGGCAGCTTCCACTCCATCACTACTTCAATCTTGCAAGGATCAACTCGAATACCATCAGCTAATGCTATGTGTCCTAAGAAAGATATTGCACTTAACCAAAACTCACACTTACTGAGTTTGGCATAAAGCTTTTTTCCCCTTAAAATCTAAAAAACTACTCTCAAATGTTGTTCATACTCTTCCTTGTTCTTTGAGTAAACCATAATATCTTTAATGGAAACTACCACAAACTGATCAAAGTAAGGTTTAAAAACTCTATTTATTAAATCCATGAATGCTGCAGGAGATTGGTAAGCCCAAATAGATTACCAAGAACTCATAATGATTGTACCTCATTCTAAAAGCAATTTTGTCACATCTGTCTCTTTTACTCTCAACTGGTAGTACCTAAATCTTAAATTTATCTTAGAGAACACTCTAGTTCCTCAAAGCTAATTAAATAGATCATTGATCCATGGCAGTCGATACCTATTCTTGATGGTTACTTTATTCAGTTGTCAGTAATCCACATATAACTGAAGTGAACCATCCTTCATTTTTACAAACATAATCGGTGCTCCCCATAGTGAAACACTCAAACTGATAAAACCCTTGTCCAATGGCTCTTGCACCTAGAGATTCAATTCTTTCAACTCTATCGTTGCCATCTAATATGGAGCTATTGATATCGGAGTAGTACCAGGCATAACCTTAATAATGAACTCTAATTCCCTTTTTAGAGGCAAACCCAGTAATTCTTCTAGAAAGACAACAACAAACTTAGCCACCACTAGTATGCTACTTATTTCTAGTTCTTCTATTCTGGTGTCACATATATGGGCAAGATATGCTTAACAACCTTTTCTCATCATCCGCCTAACTTTAACTGCGAATATCACATTGGATAAAAAGTTGTTCCTCTCTCTAATAACTATGATTTCAAACTTATTATCAGCCTAGAGAGTCAACCACTTATGCTTGTAATCCAAAATTACTTGATATTTGGACAACCAGACCATGCCAATATAATATCAAAATCATCAAAAGGTAATTCTATTAGTTCAAAAACTGATGGTCTTATATCCATAAAGGACAATCTCTATATACCTGGTTAACTATCACATGCTAGCCTATAGGGTTACTAACCATGATCTCTAAGTTAAGTGGTTCTAAAATTAACCCCCGGTCTCATGCCCGTGATGTGAAAACATATGAATGTGTAGACCCTGGATCAATTAATGTTAAAATAGAAAAGTCAAAGAGGAGTAAAGTACTAGCTATGATGTCTGACTCATCGGCATAATCCTAAGCTCTAATGGCATACTGATAGGTAAGAGCTCTATGCTCAAGTCAGGACTCTGATCTATCTCTCTAAGCTCCCTCAGCTCTCTCACCTTAACTTCCCTTTTGGCCTCCAATAAGTGCAAGTGCTGATCTCTATCCCACGCTCTATCCCTTAGGACAATCCTTAAGAAAATGACCTAAATGTCCACAACCGAAGCACACACTCAGCTTGTTCTTCTAATATTCTCCCTTGTGCCACTTGAAACATGTTTGACACAGAGGAAATGAATTTCTCTTTCCTACTAATCTTAGTGTGGAGGCAGTTTAAGACTACTACTACCCATACTTCTTTTTACCACTCTGTGTTGGTTTTTGTGACTACCCTTACTTCTGACACTACTGGGTATGACCAGAATGAAAACTCTTATACTTCTTCCCTAATTATGGAGTAGCACTAAATGCTTATAGACTAATTGATCTCTTTTTCTGATAGAAATCTTTCTTCTCTTTTTGCACTCCCTCAGTAGATCTACATACTAATAGTAGCTAGGAGAAATCTCTGATCTTTATTAACACCACTTGGGACTTGATCTCAACATGCAAACCCTTCTCAAACCTCTTGCACTTATTTGCCTCTATGTGATGGTGTCCTTAGCATATCTGCTAAGCATGGTAAACTCCTTCTCATACTCCTCTATAGTCATCTAGTCTTGCTTAAGATCCATGAATTATTGTCTTTTATCATCAAGATAGTCTTCAGTAATGTATTTCTTATGGAACTCAGTCAAAGAATTCCCATGTAACTTAGTCTTCTGACTTGTACTCAATGAGGTATTCCTACCACTTAGATGCCTTTTCTTACAGGAGTGAGGTGGCATATATCACCTTCTCTTCTGGTGTACATCACATCTATTTTATGATCTTTTCAGTGTGGTCTAACTAGTACTCCACCTTCTTAAGTTCCATCTTGCCTTCTCCTTTAAAATCCTTTGCCCCCATATTCTTCACCCTCTCTAAGTAAGTCTTCTAGATGGCTAAAGGTACCTCAGGTTATGGTACTAGTGGTGGAGGACCAGTAGCATTAGCTTAACTCAATAGCTGAAACATCTCCTATAAGAACATTAGTGGAACCTATCCTATGGATGGTGCATGTCGTGCTACACTAATGGATGTAGACCCCATTCTTGCAGCCTCAGGTGCTACTGTAGTTAAAGTATGACTCTTGACTTCATCCTCACTATGCTATGCCAAAGCACTCATCGTATCTATAGGTAAGAAAATAATTTGATAAGCCTTGACATCATAAGTTATGTGATATAGACTTTAGACTTTAAAGCATTCAAATGTTACTAAGAACGCCTAAACTAAAGCTCTGATACCATTAAATGTGACATCCCTTACCCTATTTGGACATCAGTCGATCGTTGAGCACGACTAAGGTGTGTATACATATCAAGATATCCTAACTCATTTATCCCATTTCATGTTATACAACATTCTTCTCAAAACACTTATGTGTGAAAATATGGGTTTTAAAAAACTTTTTCAAGCAGTGTTACATATTTAGAAATTAGGAATCATGAAGTCAAAATTCCGATAGCATAACGACTATATCGGGCACTATCCTAAATTTTGAATAGTAACTTACATAAGAAAAATACACTTCTATATGCATTTCACACACTTCTATAACTTCCATGTGATCCTCTAATCACTCCAAAACACACAAATACAATCACAAGATATCTCAACTAGAGGAAGAGATGTCATACAACACAACACATAATAAAATAGTTTATAAAGGTTTACAACTTTGAAATCTAAAATAGAACCTTTAAATACAATTTAGGTTCATTCCCTTTTTATTACACATTAAGTGCTACCTATACATCACATACTACAATACATTACAATCTTTACCAAAAGAAAGGCTTTTTCTTAATAATACTTGATGTCTCGAGCCTTAAGTACCAAAAAGTAGTCTTCTTACCTATTTATCATAAACAAATGATATGCTAAGCTAATGTTTAGTGGTGTAATCAAAATAACATGTACTATTTAAGCATTTTAACATACCATATATACATGTAATTTATTTTCATGCATGACTAATTCACAAAATTTACAACGGTTAAGCACAATAGTGATATGCCATGTTCATGATCGAAAGATATACATCACACATAATGACATTTATATCACTTATATATTGCAAACAGGCATTTAAAATCAACCAATCATCAAATTGAGCTATTATCAACTCATACATGCACTTAACTATCATGACATACATTATAGGTTGATTTAATTATTTGCCTTATTAATTTAAGCCCAGTTTGGATAACCTCAAACTTATGGATAACAAGATCAAGAAATGTGTAGTTGCCCACATTTTGGACCTTTTGGTTGTTGCACTGACATAAAATTGTGTAGCGGCCCCTTCAAGACCTTTCAGCAGCTACACTTGCATATAATTATGCAGTGGCCCCTACAAAACCTTACAGTGGCTACACCCACATAAATCCTAAGACCTTA
>CANXYI011557872.1:0-11035 GCA_948208565.1 Hura crepitans | reverse complement strand
TATATATCCAAATGCTATCCTATGATCCTTAAATACATCATACCAACTTTTCTCACCTAACTACATAAAGTGCAAAATATATTCATTACACATAATCCACTATTTAACTCTGACCATTGAACTTTACTACACACTTTATGAGGCAATGTCTCTATCTTGGGTACCTACACATCAAAATAGGTACACTGAGTATAAAAATACTTAGCGATGAATTCCAGCATTTACATCATGTCAAACCCTTTTTAATCAACATGTATGGAGTTGCTACTGTTTATTCTATATTATTAAACCCACAATTCTACCATTTTATGTTGAAAGCCCAAAATACCATTTTTAATTCTAAACATATAGATTACCATGTAGTTAATCACTTTACAATAGGTAAACCATTTATTTATGCTATTTCCAATAATAATAGTGAAAAAATTAAATTATCAGGTCAATCACTAATATACAAGCAAAATTACCATTTTATCCCTGGGGTGGTTTTATTTATAGCTATCTAATTACTTGTTAATAGTCTTGTGATTTATGTACTTAGTCATTATTAGCCATTTAATTATCAAAACTATACCATTTTAAGCCTTTTATTTATTACTAGTGGGAAAGTTACTAAAATACCCCTAAGGCATTTATACTTCATGAAAAAACCTTTTTAGCTCATGTACATCATTTAAAGTTGTTATTAACATTCATAGCTTATATACTTTACATTAATCAATTTATTTAAACACCCAGGTGTAGAATGGCCAAAATGCCCCTAGGTCTATATTTTATCAAGACCTATAAAATATTATCCTATCATGCTTAATATTTAACTCTATGACTATTTTGGTTATTCATTTGATTTATTTCACTAGCTTGACTCAGAAGACGACACTTAAAAACACTAGATCTAAAGGGACAATAAACTAGTGTAGTGGTCCCCACTCTAGACCTGCACTGTTGTACCAACATGTGTGCCATAATGGAGATCAAGCTGTAGCCTCTCCAGACACAAGTAAATAACATTTGTGTGGCATAATTGACATTAGCTCGTAGGCCTCCCCAGGCATAAATACACATCATTAAGAATGTGACATAATGGAAATCAGCCTGTAGGTCTCCCCATCCATAAATAAGATCTCAACACCTAGGTGCCATAATAGAGATCAACCCATAGACCTCTCTAGCCACTCATAAAATTTACTGTCTGTACCTCAGACAACTAGTAGCTATAAAACCCTAAGTTGACCGGTCAATCCATCTAATGGGTGCCTAACTAATGGGCTAAGTATCTTATTATAAGTTCATTTACTAACCAAAAATATTCTTATAATATTTATATTCCAAAAAAAGAAAGGTATAATTTTTATCACAAACATTATTTTTCAATCGGTTTAGTACAGCCACATTTTGTCTCTACTGGGTAAAAATTCCAAAATAATCTTGTGTCTTATTACTGCCAAAATTCAAGGTTTAATATGTTATGATTTATCATAGCATTAGCACTCAAGAAACTAACACTTTCTATCCAGTGACATTTTTTGTTTAGGTAATAGTCAATTGGACAGTTATAGGTCATTTCGACCACTTTTCAAGTAAAATTCTGGGACTGTTTTAAGTTTAATTTTAACACAGTTTTCAACATCCTTCTAAGCACATTCATAGGCTCAAAGCAAAACACATCTAGGCTAATCTCAAGGCTAAATATTAGGCTCAAATGCCATCATACACAGTTATAGACACTAGCCCTCAAAGGCAAACAAAAAAAATATAGTTTCCATTTACATTCCACAACCACTTTTTCAACTTGATTTCTAGTTGAATTTTAAGTCATTTTCAACATGCTTTTCATGTCAATACTTGAATAAATTTTATACCTTTTTAAGGTCTTCACTACCTATATTCATGCCTCATCAATTTACTTACTCATGCATTTAAGCTCAAGTTTAGCACACATACATAATTCACACATCATATCATTTCCCATGCCACATTCCATGAATTAACTTTCGGGTATAACTAGTCTAAGGCCTTAATTATGCATTTCCTTAGTGTTTATTTTACACCTATCCATTAATCAATAGCATAGTTATATTTACATGCTTGCCTTGACCATTTCACGACATTCATGTAGCAATAAACTTGTTATATGCCTCGGCCAACACTAATTTCTATACTTTAATGCACAATTCAAGTTATATCATACCAAGCCAATTACTCATTCTTTATGTATCTAAGGCACATGAAACTTCCAGCCTTGAATAATACCTAAAACCAAAGTAAGCCATACACACTAACAATCATAAGTCAAACTCTCGGCCACTCAATCTTTTCTTATCAACATGTATTACCCTATTACTTTACAAGTAAATTCCATTACAAACCAATAGCAAAAGTAATCATAACATACATTAAACATCAATATAGCCATTAAGCACCATACATATGCCTTGAGCACTTTGCAAACCTCTCAGCCAAGTTAAAGTTTAGCATCAATATGACTACTTTTCACTAATAAACCATATAGTCCCCATTCTATCATGCCATGTACAATTATCCCTAAAGAAAACACCTATCCAAGCTACTTTATGAACTAAACCTATTCTTAAACTTAAGAATCATCTATTGGAATTTAAAGGCATGAAGTGAATGAAGGAATTCACTTACCTTTTTCACTTAAAGATGCAATCACTATAACTCTAAGGCTGCCAACTTCAATTCTAGCCCTATGGTGACTTTCTCTCTTGCTTTTCAAGTCCTTCCTTGTCCAAATTCACCTCAAACAGAAAGTACATACATCCCTCCAGATGTTAGGTTCCCTAAAGAATCAATTTCAACATAGAAAAATAAAGAAAACTCAAAGAAAGGCTATGAAAGCTCACCTTTCTCCTTTGCTAGACTAATTTTGAGCCTAAGAATTTTGGGGATTTTTAATTTCTTCATGAGAGCTCCTTTTATCTTCATTCCACTTATAGAAATACATTAACATCCTAAAAGAATTTTTAGAACCCAAAAACTCCAAAAACACCTCAAAGAAGAAGAAGAAAAAACTCCCCTTCTAAGTTATTATGGTGTCTCTACCTACTACAGCAAGAGAGGAGTTCCTATCCTCTTGATTAAGTGGACTTATCCACTTGGCATTCACCTTTACCACTTGGAAAGGGTATTAAGCCACTTGGAAAAATTAGGGGTGGGTCCCATAGCCACCTGGGCCATTCGACATATCTCAATTTTTTTGGTAAACTTTAAAAATTTACCAAAATTCACTTAGACCTCCAAAAATTACACCGTTTGTTTTAAAATTCATATTTAAATCCCCTTTACCAGCTTGTAAATTTTTGTGGCCAAATTCCATCAATAGGATAGTTTTCAGACTACCTCAATATGTGGGCCAACCTTAAAAATTACGAGAATTTGCAAACGATCTCCAATTTCAAAAATTCTTTCACCAGTGGACTTAGTATAATTTTTGAGCTTCAAGGTCCACTATTTTCGGGTCTGTCTGGGCACATCTTGGGTCAATCTTGGCCCAAAAAATTTTTCTTGCACCATTAGGTAGCTTATAGTCCAAAATTAATTATTGGTTTTACTAAATTTTTAAATTTTGATTCATCCATCAAATTAAAGCCCTTTAAAGTTTCATGACCACTGTCACTTTCTCGATTTGTGTGCAAGTGACTCGGTACCTCGAGCGCACTTTTTAGACCTAATGGCACAATTCACGAAGCCTCAAAGCACAAGCATTATATTTTTTCCCCTCTTAAGAAAATTTCATCCTGAAAATTTCCTGCAGTAATTAAAGAAGGATACTAAGCCCTCATCAGCTCTTCCGACTCCTAGTTAACTTTTTTTGTATTTTGATACCTCTAAAGCACTATAATAGTGGCATGGATTCATCTCTTTAACTATCTCATTTCACTAGTCATACGCTGTACCACTTTCTCTTTTTAACTTGAATCCATCTATACCTTGATAACTTTCATTAGAGTCACATGTAACAAGTCTGATCTGTACCCCCTGAGCATAAAAATATGGAAACACTGTGCATTAGTTGTAGCTAATGCAGTAATGCAAGCCTACATGCTAGAGGTCTAATCCTATCCGCACTCTCATAGGGTCGAATGAATCTGGGACTCAATTTCCCTTTTTCCCAAACCTCGTATGGGTGCTTGCCCAATGACTGGTAACTGCTATCATAGGTAACCTCTACCAAAAATACACATATACATGGATCCTAATTATCTATAGGGATAATAGTACCACCTCACAACATATTATCAGATGTCCATATCACCCATTCTGGCTATCCATCAAACTGAGGATGAAAAACTATGTTATAAATCTCTCTAATTCCTAAAGCTACTTGCAGCTTCTTCTAAAATCTAGAAGTAACATAAAGATCCCTATCATAAGAGGTAGCCACTAGCATAATATGAAATCTGACTATCCTATCACTTATAGTCTAACCAACCTCTCTAGGGACTTATCCATCCTAATAGGGTAACTCGCATTGTCTTATTAATCTATCAACAATGACTTATGCAACCCTATATATACCTTTAATCAAAGGGAACCCATCATATAACCAATGATAATCTTTTCTCCTCTCACTCTATGATGTCTATAAGATGCAACAGTCTAGAGGGAACCTGATGCTCAGGTTTCACTAGCTAGAATGTCAACACTTGGCATCATATTCTACCATATCTCTTTTTATATTAGGCCATCAATAATAGAATTTCCTATTCAGTGTATTTGCCATCACATTAGCTTTCCCTTGGTTGGTTGTCAATCAAGCTACCACAATCCTTAATCAACTCTAACCAACCTTTTATCTCAAATTCAACTCTTCTTAAGTAAAGAGATATTTCAAGCTCTTATGATATGGGTGCCTTCATATTATTAACAAAACACAATAGCAATTAGCCTCAAATTATGAGTAAGGTAATTCTTCTCATGTGCTTTAATTGTCTTAAAGCATAAGCTACTATCTTGTCATCCTCCATTAATTCACATTCTAAATTATTTAGTAAAGTATTATTATAAATAGCAAGGTCCTTACTCTATTGAGCCTGAATTAAAATAAGAAGCCTCTATTAGCTTTTTTTTAGTTCCTCATAACTGGTTTAAAACTTATCATTTCAATCTAAACCTATATATTATTACAACCTATTAGGTCAAAGGGATGGCAATAATGAAGGTCCTCTTACAAGACTTTTGTAATAAAAATAACTAAGGCCAGAAAGTTTCTCACCTTGATTACATTCCCAGGTGGTTCCTTATTTAGCACTGCCTTTACCTTCTTGGAATTAACTCTGATTCTTTCTACTGACACCATATGGCCTAGAAAAGAAACCCCACTCAGCCATACTCATACTCACCAAGCATGACACATAATTGCCTCTCTTCTAGGGTCTATAACACAACCCTCAAGCACTATTCATACTCTTTCTAGTTTTTAGAGTACACCATAATGTCATCTATGAGCATTACCACGAATCATCTACCTAAGATTTTTAGGAGCTTTGCTTATCGTGTTCCATAAAAAATTGCTAGGGTATTAGTGCATCCCAATGGCATCAACAAGAATTCAGAATACTTACATCGGGTTCTAAAGGCAGTTTTAGAAACATCAACTTTCAAAATCATCAATCAATAGTATATAAATCTCATATCAATTTCAAAAGATATTTTAACCCCTTTCAATGATCAAGAATATTATTAATTCAAATAGGATGTTCCTTCCTCATAAATATTCTATTCTACTACCTGTAAAGCAATACATAACTTGAGCGACCTATCTTTCCTTCTCAATGGATAACACTCCCTAAGAATTATATTGGGTCTAATAAAACCCTAATCATATAGATCTTGTAGCTAAAATCTCAATTCTTTTATTTCAACAGATGCTGTTCTATGAAGAATAATAAGTACTAGGGTAATACCAGGATACACCTTTATTTCAACCTTTATTCCCTCTAAGGTGGTAAGCCTGGTAGATCAGTAGGAATAAATCAAAAACTTGGTCACAACTAAAATACATGCTAGATCAAAGTTGAGATAGCTAAATCAATAGCATAAGACAAACATGCCTCGCTCCTACTGAAGGAGTTGTTATATTCTTAATAGCATAATAAGATTATCTAGAAGGTTCTTCTCACCATCCATTGTCAATATCAATCTTTGTATAATCTAGAGGGCTACCTTTTTATTTTTACAATCAGTCATAGCTTGATACTTAACAAGCTAATCCATCCTAGGATTACATCAAATCATTGGGATGTAACTTAATCAGTTTAGCAACAAATTATACCCTAAATAACTAGAGGACTTTGCCTACACACCAAGTTCACCTTTACACACTGCCTCATAGGGTTGCTAACTCTGATGTATGCACCCTATATGCTTAGGCTCTATCTACCTATTATGTTCTTTTGTAGTACATGCATAAGAGGGCATTAAATAAAAGTCTATCTAAGACTAAAAATATAACATTAGATAACCCTATACTATTTATACCATCTAGTGCTGTAGCCTCTTCTCTAATTCTCACTGCACATTGTATGGCTAAAACAAAAACTATAATTCTAGTACCTTGACTAGCACTAGACTGCTCTCCTTTAGTCTACCTCTGACCTCTACCTTAGGGTGTAATATTAGGTATTTGTGTCTGAACACCCTCTACCTATCCCCTAAAGATGCTATCTCTATAGTTATCTCTAACACCATAATAGAGATATCTCATTTCTTACCTTCTCTACACTATTCTCAGTGCCTGATTCAACTAATGCCAAGTATGGGAGGTCCCATCCTATTACCCTTATAAAAGGAGTACCGTTAACTAGAGTAGGCAATTGTGTTTTACTAATAGAAGCCTACCTTGACCTATAAGTTTATGTCTATCTCAGCCCTTGGTACCCTAACTGATATTGGGACGTAGGTTGAGACTATGCCTGTAACTGGGTTGCCTCCTTGTTTAAAAGAGATCTCTCCTTTCTTGTACCATTTTTTTTCCTGCCACATGCAACTAGTACTAGTACTGCAAAATCCCTCTTTTTGAGGTTTAACTATCTATATCTTTGACCCTACCTTCAGTCCTATCAAAAATCTCTTACATTCTATTTATATCCTTAGAAATGGCCTCCTCTATATTCTTTAGGAATTTGGTATGATTGTTTCATGTATTACTTCCCAATAAACCAAGATAGGGATTACTCTTGGTTGCTGTCAGTTAGTCACTTACGACTCAGGCTGCTGTGCATCATTACTAGGTTTAGGTGCTGGTACATAACCTGCTCCTTATATAACTATGGTTACAAAACCAATTACTCCCATATTATAAAATACTTTTCCTTCTTAGCCTAAAAAACATACCAATTTAGAGGAAATTGAAACTTAGATATTTGCACCCATTTACTTAGCCTAGGAACATTAACCTGTGCTCTAATACAACATAATATGACACCCTATACTATGTTTCCAAAGAAATCAAATAAAGGTTGCACTTCCCTTTAGGTCTCCCATCTTGAAATTTATCCTAGGTCCATTTGTTTAACTTTTTACTCATACTGTACTAGACAACTCTATCTGATTCCAAAATAATTTAGGTTAGTTCCTATAATCCATTTATGTTTGTATCACTATGTTTTAGCCATTATAGAAGGAACTAATACAATCTAATACCCTCTAAAAATTTGGTAAAATAATGGCTACCTAGGTGACTATCCAAAATTTCATGTTTCACTTATAAACACTTCAATATTATCTATATCACATGTCTTGGACCCTTTTAGTCCCATAGACATCAACCTATCAACATCTTTTATCATTGAGCAATCACAGGCCTCAAGCCATAATAAAACACATAGAGCCCTAGGCTCTTAAATACAGAACATAAAGCACAAACATAAGAAATCAAACATCTCCTAATTAATTATAAAGTTATCTGATATATATATATATACACACACACACACACACACACACACACAAATGTTGTCTTGTGACCCTTATATACATTGTATCCACTTTCCCCACTTAAGTACATAGACTTCAAAATCTACTCATTACACATGATCCACTTTTTCACTCTGACCTCTGAACTCTGTTACACACTTTGCGAAGTAGTGTCTCTATCTTGGGAACCAATGCACTAAAACAAGTATGCTGAGTATAAAAATACTCAGTGGTGAATTCAAGCATTTACATCTTGTCAAACCCATTTTAATCAACATATATGGAGTTACTACTATTCATTCCAGATTATTAGACACACAATTTTACCTTTCTATGTTGAAAGCCTAAAATACCCTTTTTAATTCTAAACATACAAATTACCATTTAGTTAATCACTGTATAATAGGTAAACCATTTATTTATACTATTTCCAATAATAATAGTCAAGAAATTAAATTATCAAGTCAATCATTGATATACATGCAAAATTACTATTTTTACCCCTACGATGTTTCTATTAATAGCTATATAATTACTAATCACCAATCATGTAATTTATGAACTTAGTCATTATCAACCATTTAATGATAAAAACTATACCATTTGAAGCCTTTATTTATTACTAGTGGGAAAATTACTAAAATACTCCTAGGGCATTTATACTTCATGAAATAACCTTTTTAGCTCATATAAATCATTTTGAGTAGTTATTAACATTCACAGCCTATATACTTTACATTAACTATTTATTTAATACCATTATTTCTTCATTCATCTACTAATCTTTGGCACACCACCTTATTCTCATAGATAGGGTTATCTTGTTACTTTAATTGTGTATGTGTAATGTCATTCCAATCATGTTACTTTCATCTTTTAATTTTAGCTATATCACGCACTTATTGTTTATGTTTATGTTGATCACCTAAAATACACATATTTTGCACAAGTTATTACCATCACTTGTTATGAACTACTAAGCCAACATGTACACTCAAGCAATGTAAGGAACCTAGCCTATTGCTAATGTCCTCGCACATTTTGGCCATGCCTATATCCTACTCATGGCATACTTTATGTCATTATTTTACCATTTAAGCATATTTTTTAGGCCTTTAAATTCCTATCATCATCTTTATATGATGTATATATATGTCTTCATGACCATTTTTCCAAAATGCTTCTTGACCTACTTCTTTTACAATGATATTATGACTGCCTTGTTCACAAGCCATCACATACTAATATTATTATTATTATTATTATTATTATTATTATTATTATTATTATTATTATTATTATATATGTATATATATATATATGTCTTAGATATCTAATTATTACTCTTTTCACTTTGCTATTGATAAACATTTTAAGCTTAGGTCAATTTAAACAAATAGGCTAACACCTTGAGTAGATCTCACAATTACTAGTTCCCAACAGGAAAATATTTAATTCCATTATTACTAGGTTTAGTGATTCACAACATTATATCATAAGGTTCGTTAAGGTAGCATCTCAAATTTAGCAATTCTCATCTTTAGCGCCTTGCCATTGCACCTCCATTAAATATGACATGAGTGTCTAATCCTACCTCAGATCCAATTAGGATGTTATTGTAAAATAGGCCACCTTTAGACTAACTCCATATCTTAATTTATAATATGACTATAACATTAGGAACCAATAGAAATATCTATGTATTTGATGTTTGAGTAAGGTCTGGGCTTCCCTCACATTCCTCTTAGTATTGGGCCTAACCCAACTAACCTAGTACATATTGTTTTTTCTATAAGGAGGGTTTATCATTTGCTTGCATTTCTTTCCCCTAAACATAAGCATCTATTACCAAGTCTAACAACTATCTTAATATTTCCCCCTTATTAGTATATCAATAGTATTTGACTGAGCTATTATAACTATGCTTGAGCCGGTGACGAGTATGTAGCAACATCTAACTTATCAATCCTCTAATCATTAGTAAGGTATAACTTATTATTCACTTCCTTTGTTCTAGTAGGGTCTACTCACTTATTATGTTTATGATGAATAAATTAGTCTTTTATCAGCCTTGTAGTAGTCTAGTAGATCAAAAAAATCAATCTTAGACACTAGTACTCATGTAATATACCTAGGAACAAATAACCTATGCTTTGATAACACTTAATGTGACACCTTTTACCAGACTCCTAAAGAATTCTAATAAATGTTACACTTCCCATTAGGTCACCTATCCTTAAATTTCCCCGAGGTTCATTCGTTTAACTCCTATTAAAAAATTTAATTGTTTATCAAATATATTTTAATCTTTTCATTTGTTTTAGGGTACATCTATTCTAGGTATGGTAGTCATATTAAACTATTAACATGCCAGTATATTAATTATAAAATTTTTGGTAGCATAACGGCTGTTTGGGTGGCATCCCAAAAATTGTTGCATCCCAAACATTGTTATACTCCTATAGAAAACATGTTTAACAACTATATTTCAATTCTATCAATCTTGGACCTTTCTGGTCCTATAAATATTACAATCATATTGGCCTTAGGCTTATAATTTCTTAATTACAATAAATATTTAAGTCATTTAAGTATCACAAAATTTAATACTTCATATTATATCAGTCTGAACATGTATAATTTCAGTTGCTTAGGTTTGTAACCCTCAATAACTTATAAGCATACAGGACATATAACCTATGGACATTACATGAGTGCCACTAATTACAAAAAATCCATAAATCTTGCACCTTTATTATCTCCATCATTACACTGCACATATTATGAGGCTTGGTTGTTTCCCCTACTAACCTAGACACCAAAATACTAGTACACTAAATATAAAACTTAGTGGTGAATTTAATCAATTAAAAGTATGTCTTATATATTACATATAAGCAGTTTACTGTATTTGCATTATAAAAATTCATACATGTTAAAGTCAAATAAAGGCTTGTATTCTTTTAAAATTAACCATGTATTATCTTAATCCCTTAGAAAAATAATTCCATTCAGGTCACTACCCTAATTCCATTAAATAGTTCATATAACTATTCAATCTTTACATCAATGTAACCTGAGGACATAGCCTTTA
>CANXYI011557664.1:0-11076 GCA_948208565.1 Hura crepitans | reverse complement strand
TTATGATAAAACTAAGAAGAAAGTATTAAATTTTGATTAAATATAAAGTAATAAATATAAAAAAAAAAAAGATGTGAAAAATTCAAGACCCAAAAATTTGATTTTAAAATTGATTGACATAAAGTAAACATATTTAAATTTAAAATACTTAAATTCCAATTTTAATTTAGTAATATGACAAATTTTTGAAACATGTTATCAGAAAAGTGGAGGTTTCCTAATAGGTAGGAAAATGAAACCCCACAAAAGGTTAAAAATTCCATTAAAAAGTTATTGGAATAATAAAAGTTATAGGCAAAAGTGACTTTCTGCAAAAAAAAAAGTTACTTTGGAAGACTAAAAAGTAGATATGACAATTTTAAAAGTAAACTTTAAAAATCTAAAAAGTGGATTTTGAGAATCTAATGAGTAAACTTTGAAAATAGAAGTAACTTGTTAACTTGTCATAAAACCACATGAACAAGTGTTGAATAATCAATCACATCTATTTATATTTTTAGACACATTAGAAGCAAGTTGTTCTAAACAATTTAGATGTATTAAAAACATGTTGATCTAAGCATATCAAAGATAATGCATATTTTTAATATAAATTATTTTCTAATGTCTCTTATTAGATATTCTTTCTAGATGCATTTCTAACATGTATTTCTATACATCTCATATTAGAACACATAAATAGAGAATGATATCTAAAAAATGTTAGAGTATAGAGTTACCTTATTTTAATGTCTAAACATACCAATGCCTATTTTCTTCCAATTTTACAAAAAGATCTTTTTTCAAAGGCTTGGTGAAAATATCTGCTAATTGATTTTCGGCTGATATGAACTCTAGCTTAATATCTCCCTTTTGAACATGATCTCAAATAAAGTGATGTCATATCTCTATATGCTTTGTTCTGGAGTGTAAATAAGATTCTTTATCAATTTGAATGCACTTGTGTTGTCACATTATAGAGATACTGGGATGAAGGGTCATGTTGGAGTCGCTATTTGGTTCTACATTAGGTACTGATTTTTTATCCAGAAAGGGTTTAGAATCTTATTTGTGCCCCAATTATATACCTCTTTTACATTCTAATGTTTATCAACCCTGTATCATGTATGTAAGCAAAATATTTAAAAGCATATATATCACCTTTGCACACAAGGAAAAGTAAATTTCAATAACTAAACTATACATCAAATAATAAACCATAAATGTATAAAGTATTCATCTATAAAATGGGTTATTCATTTAATTTCTTATTGACCTAACAATTACCCATAATTCTATAAAAATCGGTGGTATTTGCCAAACTCACATCTCTAGAAGATTGGCCTTTGTTAAAATACATTTTTATTATGACTTTTATCAAGAGAAAATTAAAACTATTTTATTAGAAAAAATGCTAATTAATTATGTAGAAAAAATTATAGTTGTGAGGTTGGATTTTATGCATAAAATGAGTTAATTAAGTTATCTATTACAAATTAAAACTAATAAAAGGCTTAAAGGAAATACATAACCAAAGAAAAATAAACATGGTACAAAAGATGCTCTACTTCGAGCTTCATCGAGTTTATATGGGAGACATGCATTTTTGAAGTAAGTCCATATAGACATTATGTATTATACCCTATAGGTTTATTTAGACCTCATCTCCACAAAAATCCACAACTCGTACACACTCAAACAAAATGTTTAAAAACACAAGGAAAAGTCTAAGAGGACCTTAAACACAGTATATCAATGTGTACATGGATGAATCATTAATAATGAGCTTATTAATAGAATATAGATCACCCAATATCATGAACTTGTATTAAAATAATCAATAATTAGCATGGTATAGCTATTGTTTCACATGCAAAGGTCTATACAGATTACATACAAGCAGGTATGTAAAATAAAGGGGTCTGTGTAGACCTAACTCCTCATGAAAATAGGTCCATATAGACATGTCATACAATAATGGATAAACATATATATGGATGGTATGAATAACTAAAATCTAGTCAGCATAACACAATTAGCACCAATATTGCTAGGTATGTAATAATCACAATAGTCCAAAAGATATTATTAAGCATTAATAATCAATGAACCCTAATTTTGATTAAGAATATTCCATACAACTTATCACACACAAGTCCGTACAGACTAGAATTAATGGCGTACATTTAAATAATTGGTCTATGTAACCTCGAACCTTTGTGAAAGGAGGTCCACACGAACTACGATTATGGAACAAAATATTCAATTACATTAGTAAATGATCAAACTATGTAACGAACACCATGAATTATTACATTCTTTTGTAATTAGCGTGGGGATTATAGAGAACCACCTTATATAGCTAATTGGTCAATGGAGCTCATCAGTAATTAAAGAAAATAATAATTTACATAATGCAAATAAATACCTTAAATCTTACCTATTGATTAAGCTCTAAGTAACAAGAAAAAGCTTATGTTTGGAAGAAAATAATGAGTTTTAATAAAGGTTTAGACTTGTAGAATAGCTCCTATGACAAAGATTCTTTAGGTTACTTTTTGATATTTTGTCATATTAAAATAAGTTCATAAGAGAGGTTTCATTCAACTAAAAGGGAAGTCTTATTAGATTAAGAATTAGAATCCTAATAGGAAAATTGATATTTTGGAAGCTTTCTAAAATAAGGTCTATGTGGACCTTATTGCGTGTAAGGAGGTTCATAAAAACCTTGAGCTTAAGGATCTAGGCAGACAATAGGCTCTAGGCTTGATTTTTCTAAGCTGGCTATCTGTTAGTTCGTCCATGTGGACTCTGAGCTTGGTAGGTTTGTATGGACTTGGCTTTTAGGTTACTTCATCTTGTTGCTCAAGTCTATCTATAGCTATCATCATAGGCCTAAAACAAGGGTGCTTACAGTTGCCTCCACTTTGATGTGTGTTATGTAATAATGCATATCAAAGTATAAAACTTAGTTACATACAAGAAATTTTGTTGCATTCCTTAATGGCTTGACATTATTATGTACCTTCGCATCTTGAAATTGTTGTGCACTTTTGCAGCTTGAAATTGTTGCGCACCTTTGTGGCTTGACATTATTGCACACCTTCACAGCTTGAAATTGTTTCAATGGAATGAGACCTCTTGGCTTTTGATGTGCTTGTAGATTGATAGGAAAATTGATATTTCACTACATGGTTAATATTCATTAACTATGTATGTTTTCATGTAGGGAAAATGTATTAATGAATGATAGAAATTGTATTAATGGATGATGCATGTTTTCATAAAGGAAAAAGTCATGTTTTCGTACATAAAAAATGTATTATTGAATGATGGATGATGCGTATTAAATGATGGAAAAAGGTATTGATGCATGTTTTATGCATGGAAAAAAGCATCAATGAATAATGAATGATACATGTTTTCATACATAGACAAATGAATTGGTGTGTTTGCATAATGGAAAAAAGGTTAATACATATTTTCATATAGAAGAAAGTTTTATTGAATGACAACCGACACATGTTTTCATGCATGGAAAAACATTAATGCATGTTTCCATGCATAGAAGGGAGGCAAATTCATGTTTACATACATAAAAGATGTATTAAAGAATGATGAAAAAAAGTATTTGATGTAGGTTTTCAAGTATAGGAAAAGGGTATTAATGCATGCGTTGCATGGAAAATGTATAGATGATGCATGTATTCATAGACAGAAAAAAGTATTATTAGTGATAGCATGTATATTTATGCATGTGTGTACATATAAAAGGATATGCTGACACATATGAATGAATGTGAATGAGCTGTTGCATACCTAATGAATGCCTACTAAATGAGTGTGAGCTAATGCATGTTTGTGCATATTAAATGAATGTGAATAAACTAACACTAATGTATGCATGTGTGCATAAATAAATGTATTGATCTATATGTTCGCACTAATTTTCTTTAGATGAATATATGAATTTGGTGATACTAATACATGTGTGCATCTAATTTTTTAGATGAATGTATGATGAATAATAATAAAGGAGCACATATGATTGGAAAGTAAATCAAACGCATAAAGGTGTATAATATGCTAATGCATGTTTTGTACCTAATCCATAATATGTGATGTAATGGATATGTTCTATGTTAATCATTGACTCATCTTTACAGAGAGAAATGGTAGGCGGTTTTTAGAGGACTCGCCTATTTTGTTAATGTTGACCCTTTTGGGAAAGGATAAGGAGGAGGAGGATTCGAGCCATTTTGCCCTCGAGTTTTTTACTTCTTTTGATAGGTTGTTGAAACACTTTATACCAATTTCAAATTGAGTCATCGAAAGACTAAGAGATCTTTAGCTAAGGAATTTTATTATGCCTTAACTTTTGCCTAATATGCCTCTTAAAGAAGGTTTTTGCACTAGTGGGTTGTGCCCTAACTTTTGCCTAATACGCCTCCCGAAGAAGGTTTTCACACTAGAGGGTTTTTTTTTTACCTTGATGCATCTAAAAGTGAGTACATGGATAGAATTTGCTTACTTGTAAAACACCTCTTTCTATATGGCAATTTATACAATCATGAATCTCATTGAGCATTTTGGGCATCGTAACATGATTCATTTAGTCTGACATATTCTATTTCTTTTTTTTTATATATTATCCATATTTTTATGCTTAAAACTTATTGTGTTGTTTTGGATTGGTTGGATCTTATATTGATATTCATGGCTTGATAGGCTTTAAAGCTCATATTGGGGCTTGATGGGGCTTGATGCTAATGGAATTCTTCTTGTCATAATTTGATAAAGCTTAGATGTGAGTATTAGAAGCTTTTTTGGATTAAAGTTCTAGCCATATGTTCCACAGTACACTTGTAGAATGTCAACCTCCTGACCTTTCTAGGTATTGCACTAATAATATCCCTATTATTAGCCAGACTGTTCATACTAAATATTTTCTTTCAGTTTCCCTAAATCTTGCCTAAGCTCATGCTCATAGCTAATCAGCCTAGTGAGATTCATTTATGAATAAGGGTAACCATGGTTTGAAAAAATAAAATGCTTGGTGGGTTATGATGGATCTTTTAGCTCTTGAGTTTTTTTTTTTTGAAAAAGAAATGAACTTGAAGCTTGCTAAACTTGGATTTTTAAATGAAAAAGAGTCAAAAGAAGAAATTTAGAACATTTGATGTTTATAAAAGTTCCCATGAGCTTTGAGGCTAGGCTTTGAAGGAAAATGACTTAGAGTTTTAGAACATTTATGAATTTTCTAGCCTTTTCAATAATGTAATTTAATGGCTTTATTTAAGCACTCGATTAAATGTAATTGCTCCTAGACTTTTTTTGATTTTTTCTTTTTTATTATCTCTCAACTCACTTTCAGGGATATTTCTCATGCACATACAAGGAAATATCAAATCTTGTATCTCCATAAATTATGAGCCACTTCTTTGAAAATCTTAAATTGCTTATGTTGGTGCATGTGGATTAAACTAAAATTTTTTTATTCCTTTTCTTTCTCATGTGCTCAATTTAAATGGATTAGTTTCAATGAAAAATTACTATGCAATGATTATTATCATGCATGCTACCATTAGGAAAGACATACCACAAATAAGCAAGTTCAATGTTTTCAACAATGAAGGTTCAAGTAAAGAGACTACAAAAAATTAAAATTAAAAATACTATTAGAAAAGAGAATTAACAAATGAAGCTTCGATTTGTTGGATCAGGTATTTACTTGTCATTAATGATTTTTGAAGTTGTCAATGATATTACCCGTCTTTTAATGATAAACACAATTTAGATCGTGCCTATTTTTTGTTGACAATGGCCCGATTAGAGGCTAGTATGGTAGAGGTTGAAGTTTTGCTTCTTTCATAAGCTTGTTTAAGCACTAAGACATAGGTTTACCTAACTTAAAGAAGCATCCAATGTTAACCATGTTAATGTCTGTAGTTTGACCTAAGCTATTATTGCCACCATCGATTCTAACATCTTCATTCTTTTTTAATCCTTTATTCTAAAAGGTCATTTCCACATTAATGGCTATGTCTTTAAACTATTCCTATGTGGTAAAGCCTTTGGTAGTGAGTCTAGCATTCATGTAATTATTAACATTCTTGATGAACAATTTGATCTAGTTAATATCCTTATGTTTGTTCATTATTTTCAGCATTTCGGCTTTTCATCAGTCTAAGTAATCAGAAAAAAACTTGTTTGGTTTTTGCTTGACTAGCTCTAAATCTTTAAGGGTCACCTCGATGATTACATTATTTGAGTATTGCTTGTTGAATTCATGGGCCAAAATCTTACTAGTTCACCTCACCTTCTTTTCCAAGATGTGGTACCAATATAGGGCTTGCCTAGTTAGAGACATATTGAATAAGCTCACTATTTGTGCTTATGAGAGATGAGTCAACCTTATAGCTATTGCATATTTCTTTAAATAAGTCCTTAGGTCAGAAGTACCATCGAACTTGCTTAAGTCCAATATTTTAAACTTGTGGGCATGGCTTGGTTTAGCTTCAAACCAATGTCTTCGAGGTCAAATTCTTTGCCCCCCAGGTATAAAAAGACTCACAGCCTCCATCTTTTCATTTAATTTCTCAATAGGATCTTCATCATTATACTTAGGTGGTAGAACCTTGTTGTACTTAGGGTTAATAAGTGGGATATCATGGTTAGATATTTGATTGTCTATTTCATTGACCACCTCTTTTCCTTTATAGTTTGAAGCTGAGGTCTAACCCTTTTCTTGGTGAGCATACATGCTTAACTATGCATTGAGCATGGCAGTTGTCATCCTCCTCTCTATATCTTAATGAATCTCAATCAACACAATTTTTGTTACATATTCCTCTCTAGTCGTGGCTATTTTTTTTGGTTGAATTGAAAGTGGATCAATGGTGATTATAAAATAAAAGGGTTAATAATGATGCATGATTATTTTGTATATAACATATGTAATGATATGCACGGTTGAAGCATTATGATATGTGGTAATGTATAAGTGCGCTTTGTACATGTGCCTAGGTTTTTGTTATGTATGCTTAATTAATAATGATAACTGTAAGGTATGCTTGAGAATACAAGATGACGTACCCAAGTAGCATGCATGCATGATAAACTTTTATAATGTTCCCTAGATGTAAATGCATGAGATAGGTGTGATGAACTTCTATGTGGTGTGATGTATGATGGATGTTATACCTACACTTAAAATAAGATGATGCAAGATGTGAATTATTTTTAGAGTCATGTGTTATGTAGGTGTGTGGTACCATGGCAGATTAGTATGATGCATGACAGATGCATAAAGAATGTATAGATGATTTTGCTTATTTTCATGTATAAAAATGTGTTAGTGAATGATATGTATGATTGCATGTTTTTATGTAAAGAAAAAAGAGGTGATGAATAGTGCATGTTTTTATGCATGGGGAAAAAGTATTGATACATGTTTTTATGCATAAAAAATGTGTAAATGAATGATATGTATGATTCCATATTTTTATGCAGAGAAAAAATGGTGATAAATGATGCATGCTTTTATGAATGGGAAAAAAGTATTAATACGGAGAGAAAATTGGTCAATGCATGTTTAAGCGTAGGTAGAATGATATAGTGTGCATGAGAATGCAAACTAATAAGGTGTGTGATTCTAGTATGGTGCATATACAAGTTAATACATAATGCCAGATTTATGTATATATGATAGAGATCATGTGTAACTTATGAAAATACCAGGCATCAACATACAATTAGTATGATGCAAAAATACCATATATGCCTAGTTAATGCATGGGTGAACTTATGATAATTTAGAGGACATATGATGTATATTGATGTATGGTATACCTATGCTTAGGTTAAATGTATACATGTATGAGTGTGTTATGCATGGTTTTAAGATACATGAGGTATATGTTATGTATAGACCTTTACAAGATGTCAGCCTATAATGTGCACTATATATATGTATGTTTAAGAATGACGTGTCTAAAATTTTTACATGTAGTGAGCTTATAATGCTATGCATGCATACATAAAAACAAGAAAGATACATGTCAATGTGTAGAAAGACAAACACAAGCAATGAGCTTTTCAACCTTGTCACTTCCACACATGTGGTCTTAGCAATCTTTTTTAGGTGGGCTTACCTAAGTATCAATGAGAGATTACATAGGTTTGAACTGGGGACAAATTAGGTTCAATGACCTATGTAAAAATAATGGCCCATAACATTTAAGTCTTGTTTGAGGTGAAATTAGGCTTGGCCTTACTTCGAACAAGGTTAAATGTAATAGGCCCACATCACATTCATAATGGAATCACATATATTTAGGGTTATACAACCTAGAGAAAGTTACTAAGTTTAACTAAATGGGCTTATACTTTGGTCATAAAGTCTTAAGGCTCCTAAAAGTAGAGGTCCCTCCTAATGGATCTTTCTAGTTAAGGGTAATAGCTAAGGGAGAACATGGTTCAATTTTTAGTTATAATTGAATCAAAATAATCAAAAACCAAACTTTGAAAATTTTGAAATCAAAACTGAATCGAACTTTCATACAAACCAAACCAAAGTTTAGTAAACCAAACTAAACCAAACTTTTAAAAATTGCATCAAATGAGAAATTTTATCCTAAAACAACTTATTAGTTCAACTTTGATATACCTAAAGGTATAAAGTTTGTGAGTGATAAATATGCTAACAATTCCCAAAATTTGAGTGAAAAATGGTTCATGGTTTGCAACACCATATAAGATAAAAGAGACATAGCTTATAAAGTGTGAGATGCATGAGACCGATAAAAATTAGAATATTTAAAAGGTATATTATTTAGCTACTTTCAAATTCAATTCTTAGTCCCTATAAGAGTCACAATTGTAAAGAGACCAAGGATGAGGCAGTTGTGTTAGAGTCACCACTTGGCTCTACACTAGGACCTACTGATCTTTTACATAAAAAGGGTTTAGAATCAGATCTTATTTATACCTTGATAATATACCTCTTTTACATTTTAGTGTTTATTAACCCTGTATCATGCAAGTAAGAAAAATAATTAAAAACATATATATCACCTTTGCATTCAAAGAAAATTAAATTGCAATAACTAAAGTATACATCAAATAATAAAGCACAAATGTACAAAGTGTTCATCCATAAAATGGGTTATTTATTTAGTTACTTGTTAACCTAACAATTACCTATCATTCCATAGGAATTAGTGATAATTGCCTAACTCCCATCTTTAGGAGATTAGCCTTTGTTAAAATACATTTTTATTATGGCTTTAATTAAGGGAAAATCAAAACCATTTTATTAGAAAAAACCAATTAATTATATAGAAAAAATCAATTATTATGAGGTTGGATTTTACATGTAAAATGAGTTGATTAAGCTACTTATTACAACCTAAAACCAATAAAAGGTTTAAAAGAAATACAAAACCAAAGCAAAATAAGCATAGTATAAAATATGCTTCGCTTCGAGTATCATCAAGTTCGTGTGGAAGACATTCATCTCTAAAGTAAGCCCATGTGGACATTATGTATTCTATACCATGGCATCTTCTAAACCTCGTTCCACATAAATCTACAACTCATACATACTCAAACAGAATGGTTAAAAACATAAGAAGAGGACTTTAAACATAAAATATCAATGTATGCATTGATGAATCATGAGTAATAAGCTTATTAACAGAATATAAATCACCTAATATCATGAACATGTATTAAAACAATCACTAATTGGCTGGTATAACTATAGTTTCACATACAAAGGTCTGTAAACCCTACATATAAGCAGTCATGTAAAATAAAAGGGTCTGTAGAACCTAGCTCTTAGTGAAAGGAGGACCATGTACACATGTCATGTAATAATGGATAAACCTATATATGGATGGTATGAATAACTAGAATCTAATTAGTATAACACAATTAGCATCAATATTGCTATGTAACATGTAACAATCACAATTATAGTCCAATAGATATTATTAAGCTTTAATAGCCAATAAACCCTAATCGTGTTTAAGCAAATTTTATACAACTTATCACACACAAATCCATGCAAACTACAATTAATGGCATGCATTCAAATAATTGGTTTATGCACACTCGAACCCATGTGAAAGGAGGTTCGTGCAGACTATAGTTACGGAACATAATATTCAATTACATTATTAAATGATTAAATCATATAATGAACACTAGTTTTTATTATCTACTCTTTTAATTAGCATGGGGATTATAGATAACCACCTCATATAACTAATTAGTCATTGGAGACCATCGATAATTAAAGAAAATAACAATTTATGTAATAAAAATATAAGTCTCAGATCTTACCTATTGATTAAGGTGCAAGAAACAAGATAAAGACTGTGTTTGAAAGAAAATAATGAGTTTTAATGAAGGTTTAGACTTGTAGAATAACTCCCATGATAGGGATTCTTCGGGTTAATTCTTGATATTTTGTCATATTAAAATAAGTTCATGAGGGGGGTTTATATAGGATTCTAGTGAGGATTTCCCATTTAGATAAATAGGAAGTCTCATCAGATTAGGAATCAGAATCCTAATAGGAAAATTGATATTTTGAAAGCTTCTCAAAATAAGGTTTGTGCAAACCTTAGGCTTAAGGATCCAGGTGGACCATGGGCTCTGGGCTCTGTTCTTCTAAGTTGGTTCTCTCTTAGTTAGTGTGTGTAGACTCTAAGCTTGGTAGGACCTGTAACGACCCGAAAATCATAGTTTAAAATCTCGATTTTTATAAATAGTATTTTCTCAGGTTGAATAATGTTCCTCAGACTCAGGGCACACTGAAGTTACTGAATGAAATTATTAGTCAAAAAATAATTTTAGGACAAGTTTGAAATCAATCAAAAGTCATTGATTGGTTAAAAATACTAAAAAAAATTTTACGGCAGTGTCTTGTGAATAGTGACTAAGACAAAGTTGAATCGTAAATAATTTTTAAAGTTGCTTAGAAAATTTTGAAACTTATACGAATTGAGACTTAAAAATTTCAACGAGTCTAATGGTGTTAGAATTAAAATTTTTAGAGATCGAAAAGTATTTTATTCGAATATCAAGACG